>JAANYP010006683.1:50000-212500 GCA_020465985.1 Centrapalus pauciflorus
CTATGTGTGTGTATGTATGTACGTACGCACACTACGTATGTATCCATGTATGTATGTGTGTGTGTATATGAAATTAAATATTGGTAAGAAATTTGAGAAACTTTAAATAAAAACATATATGATGAATTAATGTGTTAATTTGTGATTCAAAAATAAATATTGAATCAATAACAAATTAATCATTTTCTCATTGATTCAACATTTTTGTTGAATTATGTAATAACACGTTAATTCAACATATATGTTCCTTGATTCTACATTTCCTACATTTCTCACGAATATTTGATTTCTCATACGATCCGTTTATATATATATATATATATATATATATATATATATATATATATATATATATATATATTTATTTATGGGTGGGTTTAATGGAGAACCTCCAAGCACCGGGAATCCTCGAAGAACCAAGCAGAGCCATCAGATATGATGTATTTGTTTTAAAAACGCGGTGGCAAGATGGTAATATCCAGAACTTCAAGTGCATCATTATTTTGATGCAAATTTTCGTGGAGGGTCACTATGGTAAAAATTCACATGCGGTCGTCATCTCCCTCCCACGCATCTCATTTAACCAGACTACCAAACTTCTTCCGCTTTTTATGCAACATATTTGCTTTGATTTTGCAAAAGATTTAGTTACAAAAATTTTCAAATACATCCGGTTAGATAGGGAACCGTCGATTTAGGACTTAGGTTGGTGGATAAACTGACTTCATTATCGAAGAAGAAGTCCAAAAGCAGAAACGCAGGTATGCATATATAATTTTTCGAGTTTTGTATAGTTTTTTATACAATGTACAGCATGCATCGTTGTAGATGTTGCATCATGCATAAACCCTAGATTTATTAAAGGTTTTGTTTACGGTTGCAGTATCTAACACGAAGGAGCAGTCGTATCGAATTTAAAACAAAATTCTCGAACACCTTTGAAGATCCGTTAAGTATATCAGACGAAGAGGGTTCATCTTCTTGGGAAATAGTGACAATGTCTAATATAAAAAGACAAATGGCAGAACTAAATGATAATTTATATGCATAAAAAAAACATACATCCATTTTTTTTGGCAAAAATTTCACAAAATTTGACATTTGCATCATTAGTGATATGTGTTGATTTTTTTTTTTTTTTTGTTATTAGGATAAAATGTGATTAATGTGCATAAAAATTCATTTTATTTTGTTTTGTGTGTTTGTGTATGTATTATGTGTTGTTTGGATGCAATGTTTATGATGCCTCAATTGTTTGGATGCAAGGTTTATGATCAACGGACAAGGCATTAGTTGTTTGGATGCAATGTAAATGGTGCATAAGTTATTTCATTCAAAATTTCTAGGCATTTTGTCATACAAGGGGATTTTGACATTTGCATCATTTTTCATATGTTTTTGATTGTGTTTTTTGTTATACCCTAACAACTTTGATTAGCGTCCATAAACGGAATAATGATATTTTGTTTGGTGTGTTCATGAATGTATTATGTGGTCTTTGAAATACAATTTTCAAATACACAATGTTTTTTTTGAAGTTTTATTATTATAATAAGTGTTCTGGTTGAAGTAATACGTAGTCAAATCTTGTGTTATGCAACTGAAATTCATGACCTGTTACGCATAAATAATCATGTGTTATCTTCATGACATGTTTTATATTATATTCTAAGAGTGCATCTAATGCATCTCAATATCTTGAAGTGTTATGTAACACCCGAGTTACCACAAACAGTACATGTCATAATTTCTTTAAGTACATTTCATTAAGTAATAAATATATTGTCTGATACCACAGGTCCACATACCTGATTCAAAAAGCTACAAGATACTTAATTACAAAATATATTAAACATATGATGGTGGTCTAATCTAGCTTCTAAAATCTTCAATCAGAGTGCGGAAGATTGAACAAGCTACCCGAGACCGCAATAATCAGTACAAAATAGGCATCAGCAAAAGGTTCAAAAGTCTGCAATCCTCCAGTATCAAAGTTCACTTAGCTTGGGACGAACTACTTGCTATAACCTTGGCCTTATCAGTTTTTCCTGTAAAGAGAGTTGTCATGACAGAGTAAGCTAACATTGCTTAGTGAGTTAACAGAGTACCATTAGATACCACACATATATAACATACTATCAGTTCATGTCGGTAAGTCAACACGTCAGAGACGGCAAAGATTTGGGAGTCAACCCAATCTGTATTCCTATGTGTAAGGCCGAATCCCTACGGGAAGTGTATGGAAACGAGTCAGATAGGAAAGGAATCTGCAGAATTCCTTCCTGTGAATGGAGATCTCGCATTCGGTCCGATCAGTTTATGCAGTATGCAGAGGCAAATGTATCAACAATCAAGTAAGCAGTAAGCATGATAAGTATTTACAAAAATATAAAAGTGAACATGCAATCCAAGGCATTTCAGATATCTAGCTTCAATAATGTCAAAAGTAAGTCTCTATGATACAATAAAGTATTCAAGAAACATGCAGCAATAACAAAAGTTTCCATACAGTTCAGTAACATTCACCAATAAGTATCGTAACATATGCAAGTAATTAATGAAATCTGTCACTCACAGTAGTCCTTAGTCAGTTAGTGCTTAACGAATTAAGCCGTCCAATTTACTCTGTCAAATCGGCTGGTTCCTGCAGTTCAGTTTCAAGTCTGGTATATTAATGTCACGTTTGTAACATGATCTATATAACCCTAGTTATACAATCAGGTTATTGTCATATCTTGTTGTCGAGTCTGTGATAGTTCCTAGCGTCCCAGAGTGAGTCTATTATTATCATTGATCAATTAAGCCAACAGAAACTCCCTTAGGTCCATAGGGTATATCCTAGAGTTCTTTTCGAAATCATCAGATAAAATGTTTTCAAGTACAGTTATGCATATCATAAGGCCGATCAATAACTTAGTCTGATTTAGGAATTATTTTTGGCTTGGAACAAAACCAGATCTGAATATAATAAATTCGAATCTAAATGGACAGATTCGAATTAAGGGCATAGATTCGAACTAGGGCATAGATTCTAGGATAGATTCGAATTAAAGCATAGATTCGAACTAGGGCATAGATTCTAGGATACATTCGAATTAAAGCATAGATTCGAACTAGGGCATAGATTCTCGGATAGATTCGAACTAACACCTTCGACTCTAACTAAACAGATTCGAACAACCTACATTCGAGTCTAGACATGAATTTCTCGAATTTGTTCTTCTTGTTCATCGATTTTCCAGGTTTTAACAACAAGACATGAACATAAAAGAGGGAGAAATAGTCACTAACCTTCGTCCAAGCTATAGCAGTCGATTATAGACGTTTTCCAAGCAAAAACAGGTCCTAAACGAGAGCAAATCAGCTTCGAATGAAGAGAGTTTGAGCAATTTCGAGTTTGCTCTTCAAAACCGAACCAAAAGACAGAAAAAGGGTCGAATTTACCTCAAATCGGAACCAAATCGAACATGCAATGACAGATTAATGTAGAGCTCGACGATATCTATCCGATGACGTATAAATCACGAGAATCCGATAAGCCGTTTAGGAGAAAAGCTAGAGAGAAGTCAGATTGTAGAGAGAGAAGGTCTCAAAGGGGAATATTCAGAATTTTTCTAAAGTAAGGGAGGGTTCAAGCTCTATTTATAGGAAATAGAGAAAAAAATCAGATTTTCTACTGAATTTCTGGAATTGACCAACTTTTATTCTTAACAATCTAATTTGCATTTTCAGATGCAAATAATAGCAAGGAAGTTCTAGAATTGCTATAATTATCTTTTAGTCTAATTTTTATTCATTTTAGTCCATTTCGACATTTTCACTACTTTAATTCGTCAATTAACTAAAATTAATAAATTTAATTATTAAATTTATTTTAGCTAATTTGGGGCAAGACTTTCATAATTAATTATAACTTAATATAATTAACTATATAAAATTCATGTTTTCGGTTAATTACTAATAATTGGACAAAATTGCATAATTATCCAAAGTTTGATGCTGTAATTTATATTTAATAAATTACAGGCTGTTACGTGTTATCGATCTGATTAGTGTTATGGGTGAAGCATAATGCATCATATATGCCATGTGACCTGTTTGATAGTGAGTTATATTCCCACACATTTTTTTATTAATATATTGCACATGTCTTCTTTATACCCATGTTAATTGTTGATGTATGTTTTATGTTATACACGCATATCGATCTAGTAACTCACATATTTGCTAATCCCATATAGTACATGTATCTCAGGTGGAGTTAATAGTAAAGGTAAGGAAGTTGTCGGTTCTGGTTCAAAAGTTTAGTTAGCCGGATTTGAAGTCGTTTTGGTAAAGCGAGAAGCAATCCTGTATTTTTGGGAATTGGGCAGAGCGCCTACAGACTCATCAGTTCTATTTATGCTTTTAAAATTTGATGATAGTCAATGTATTAAATTTCAAGTAGCTTGTAAATATACTTAAAATGCTTAAGCTTGCACATACAAACTAAATTTGGGAAATAAACTCCGTGCGAACGGGTCATGCCCGATTTTCTTTTGAATTATATTAGTCTATGAATGGGCTTAATTTCCCTGTTAATCATGATTAATCTAATGTAATTCAATTAAATATTATATTATGTTAAAATTGGTGTTTCAAGTACTCTCTCGAATCATATATAAACAGTTAGTTACGCCATAACACACTTTGGTCTATAGATCCATAAGCTCAAGTGGTAAGAGTATCTGTACATGTGTTGTTGCATTTTATGAGAAAATAATGGTTCGATTCCACCTAGATCTTGACTTTCTGCAGGAATCGACTAATCTGATATGAAATGAATACACACACACACACACACACACACACACACACACACATATATATATATATATATATATATATATATATATATATATATATATATATATATATATATATATATATATATATATATATATATAGGGTCGAGATCCATGGAAAACTATCTTAGACTGGAAAACTGGAAAACCATATCAAATGCACATGTTCATTATGATAAAATGTTGAATTTCATGTAAAATTCTAATATACATATGTTCAAAATTGCATTATGATTAACTAATTCATATCATCTACATGTTCGTTAAGACAATTTTTTAATTTCATTAAAAAATGCGTAATATACACATGTTCATGCATATTGCACATTTGAACATGTGCATATTGTTATTTTGAATGAAATGAAACATTTTATCCTAATGAACATGTAAATTATGTGAACTAGTCAATAATAATGCACATTTGAACATATGTATATTGTAGTGTGCATTAAATTTAACATTTTACCGTAATGAACATGTGCATTTAATATGGTTTTCCAGTCAAAGATGGTTTTCCATAGATCTTGAACCTATATATATATATATATATATATATATATATATATATATATATATATATATGTATATATATAGAGTCAGGTTCAAAAAAGTACCTCTCGAAATCAAGTGCACCCGAAGGTACCAACCTTAAAAAACTTTTTTTAAATTTTTTTTCTCATAAACATGTTTTAATTAACATTACACAAATGATATATAAATTTCACGCAAATTCACACATTCTAAGTGTATGAAATCATGCATCACATAAATGCACGTTCACATATATGCAAATTCATGTAAGTGTACGTTCACATCATTTTTTAGGAGCTAATGTGAATGTATGTGAAATTTACATATTATTTTTCATAATGTTAATTAAAACATGTTTATGAATGTGGTACCTTGGTACTCTCTCAACCATATTTTATATATATATATATATATATATATATATATATATATATATATATATATATATATATATATATATATATACACACACACACAGACACACACACACACACAGGTTCATCAGCGTACCTATGAGATTCCAGCGTACCTTAATGTGAATGATCATTCACATATATTTTTTTCGAATAGACATGTATAAGACATTATAAGACTTTTTTTCAAAAGGAGCAACATCATAAAACTTGTGAATTGTAAAAATATTATGTGAATGGTGTAAATGATCATTCATTTGGATGATCATTCTCATAAATATGCATCGAACATTCACATAATTTTTAAGGATGCAGAAAGTGTGAATGTATGTGAAATTCATATATCAAGCGTATAACATTAATTTAAACATGGTTATGAGAAAAAAAATTTTAAAAAAAGTTTTTTAAGGTTGGTACCTTCGGGTGCACTTGATTTCGAGAGGTACTTTTTTGAGCCTGACTATATATATATATATATGGAAAACCAACATGCATCAGAAAACCCTATATAGGGTTGGGATCATTGTAGAACCTAAATTTAGTGTAGAACTGTAGAACCAATCTAAACCATTGGATTATAATATAGCACTAGGGATAAGATGGAAATTATGCAATTAACATTGAATTAATAGTAGTATACCAAGTTTGACTGCACACTTTGACCATTTTTTACTCTTTTAATATCGAATGTACATGCAGTGTTGCATATATGATATATTATATTACTTTGACGTTGAATATGCGATATAAACTGTAGTTCGACATTGAATGATCTCGATATAATATATTGAATGGTCGTGTGAGTAAAAAAATTTTTTAATGAAAAATAAACTTGTAAAATTTTTTTTGAAAAAAATATATCATGACCGTTGTCGTTAAATCCACCAACTTTGACTACTAATTTTGATCATTATTTTGGTTTTGTTAATATTGAATGTACATGCAGTGTTGCATATATGATATATATTATTACTTCGACGTTGAATATACGATATCAAATGTTCCTTCGATGTTGAGTGATCGCGTCATGCTATATTGCATCGTGATCTGGGTAAAATTTTTTTTTATCGGTCTCGTTTTAAAGAGTATAAAATTCTCGTTTTTATGGTATAATTTTTTCGATTTAAAAATTAATGATATTAATGTTATTTTTATTTAGAGAAAAATGATAATTATTTTGCTAATGTCAATCCTTTTGTTGTTTCCAATCTTTTTCATATTTACCCTTGAATGAATTAAATTAATGTTATATATATATATATATATATATATATATATATATATATATATATATATATATATATATATATATATATATATATATATATATATATATATATATATATATATATATAATATGGTTCGTGGAAGTACCAATCATTACGCAGCGCACCAGAAGGTACCACCTTTAAAAATTCTTTTTTTGAAATTTTTTTTCATAAACATGTATTAGTTAACGTTATGAAGATCATATGTAAATTTCACATACATTCACATCTCCGAGCTCGTAAAATATGATGTGAACTCACACATACATATATTTGGATGTATGTGAACGTGCATTTATGTGATGCGTGATTTCATGCACTTAGAGTGTTCGGATTTGCGTGAAATTCACATATGATCTTCATAATGTTAATTAAAACATGTTCATGAAAAAAAATTTCAAAAAAAATAATTTTAGGAGTGGTACCTTCGGATGGATGTGTAATAGGTGGTACTCACTTGAAACCTAAATTTATATATATATATATATATATATATATATATATATATATATATATATATATATATATATATATATATATATATATATATATATATATATATATATATATATATATATATATATATATCATTTCTTTAACTTGTTTGCCTTGACAACCTCACTAGCATGAAAGCATCAAATAATTAAACTTGTGATATCAAGTTTTATTCACTTAGGCAATAAATATTTATTATTAACTAAAACATCTTCGATGAGAAAACTTATATATGATTTACTTTAAGGTCTCTAACAAATTTATACAATTTAAATTAATGTACTTCATAAAATTTTAAATATAAAATAATTATTTTGTTGATATCTATTGGATTGATAGTAGCACACATAACAATTAAACAGAATGAATGTTCAACATTTTTTAATCAATAATAATAAGATAATACTTGAACTGAATCATACATGTAAGAACCATAAAACATTATATTTTAATCAATAATTCAAATATTATGAATCACATATTAACCGTATTTTTTTTACTTAAACATTGACTTAAAGTCATCATGTTTACCATTGACTCAATGATTTTGCATGCATGTCATCTTTTTATTGGTTTTTCTTGTATCTTAATTAAAGAAAAATTAAAGGTTCTTACCACATCTTCATAAATATTTAATTTGTAACTAAGTTTGTGTATCAATCCATGTAATACATGAGTATTAATATAGTATATTAATAAATGAACTCGTCACTTGTTTAGACCTACTTCAGTTTGACACGTGTTGACGTTTTCTTTTGACACATGTTATTTTAATAAGATTAATCCAAATTTAATGTAAATTCAAATCAAAATACAATCTGGTCTAATTCAATCAAATATATTCTAATTATAATAACAAATAACTAACTAGAATATAATAATTGTTATAAAATCAAGATTAAACAATGTAAAAAGAATAAATGGAGAATGTAGTATCTCCTATATCTTAAATAATCCAACATGCATATTCTACATTTATAGAGTATTGAACATATAACGTAAGGACAAACTTTATGAGAAATCAATACTAAGTTAATGTTAGGAGTTTCAACGTATTGGATGTTGGAATAGTCATAATATTCATAATTCTCCCCCTTGACTATCCATCATCCGCAATATGCATATAGATGTTGCCTCGTTAAAAACCTAGCCAGGAAAACCCAGTTGGACAAAACCATTGCGTAGGAAAAAAGAGTGCAACACATATTTCTCCCCCTGATGACCACATTAATTTAGATCCTTAAGCTGACGCAACTCAATGCCATGAACTAACTTTTTAAACGTCGTTGTTGGAAGTGACTTGGTAAATAAATCTGCCAAATTTTCACTTGAGCGAACTTGTTGAACATTTATGTCACCACTTTTCTGAAGCTCATGAGTAAAAAAGAATTTTGGCAGTATATGTTTGATTCTATCACCTTTAATGTATCATTCCTTTAATTGGACAATACATGCAACATTATCTTCATATAATATTGTTGGTGCATCTTTCTCTAGAAATATACCACAAGATCCACAGATATATTGTACTACATTCCTTAGCCAAACACACTCCCGGCTAGCTTCATGGATTGCCAAGATTTCTGCATGATTTGATGATGTGGCTGTGATTGTTTACTTTATAGAACGCCATGAGATTGCAGTTCCACCATTTGTAAACACATATCCGGTTTGCGACCGACCATTATGCGGATCAGATGAATATCCTGCGTCAGCAAAACCAACCCAACCTGTTTCGTATATATTAGTAAAATACAAACTCATATCCTTTGTACCTTGAAGATATCGAAACACGTGTTTTATCCCATTCCAATGCCTTCTTGTAGAGCATGAACTATATCATGCTAATAAATTTACTACAAAAGATATATCAGGTCGTGTGTGACCATCAAGATACATTAATGCTCTAATGGCGCTTAGGTATGGCACTTCAGGGCCAAGAATTTCTTCATCATTCTTCGGAGGTCGAAATGGATCTTTATCTACATCAAGCGACCTCACAACCATTGGACTACTCAATGGATGTGCTTTGTCCATGAAAAACCTTTTTAAGACCTTTTCAATATATGTTTCTTGATACACAAGAATGCCATCTTTTAGATAGTTGATTTGCAATTCAAGACAGAACTTTGTCTTACCAAGGTCTTTCATTTCAAACTCCCTTTTCAAATATTCAATTGCCTTTGAAAGCTCTCCAGGAGTTCCAATGATGTTTATATCATCAACATATACGATAATTATTACAAATTCAGATCCAGATTTTCTTGTAAAAATACATGGACAAACAGATTCATTCTTATATCCTTCCTTCAATAAATACTCACTAAGACGATTATACCACATGCGTCCTGATTGTTTTAATCCATATAAGGACTTATTCAATTTTATTGAGTATTGTTCTCAAGAACCTGCTTCAAGTAGTTTAAATCCTTCAGGAATTTTCATGTAAATTCCAGTGTCAAGTGAGCCGTACAAATAAGCTTTGACAACATCCATTAAGCGCAAATCAAAATTTTCTTTTATTGCCAGACTAATAAGATCACGGAACGTTGTTGCATCCATCACAGGAGAATATGTCTCCACATAATCAATTTCGGATCTTTGTGAAAAACCTTGTGCAACTAAACTAGCTTTATACCTTACAATTTCACCCTTTGCATTTCTTTTACGCACAAATACCCATTTATATCCAACGGGTTGTACATCTTTAGGTGTACGGACTACAGGTCCAAAAACTTCTCGTTTTGCAAGAGATTTTAACTCTGTATCTATTGCGTTTTCCACTTTTGCCAATCATCTCTCTGTCTGCATTCTTCTATAGACTTTGGTTCATGATCCTCATCATAATTCATAATATCAAGCGCTACATTATATGCAAAAACATCATCAATTTCATTTCGATTCCATACAATTCCTGACATTATATAATTTATTGAGATCTCTTCATTTTCATTTTCAGGTACCTGAGTGTCTTCAGGAATTTTGTTTAAGTCCAACAGTTTTTCTGGAGTTGTATCCTCATTTAGACCATCCTGATTATTTGTTTCTTTTCGTTTACGAGGATTTTTATCCTTGGAACCTAATGGTCTACCACGCTTCAGGCGTGGCTTAGACTCATTAGCTACAACAACTTGTTCTTTTGGTATATCAACCTTAACTGGAGCATTAGCAGCTGGTATATGTGACTTAGTCACTTTCTTTGGGTCAGTGAATGCGTCTGGCAATTGGTTTGCTAAACCTTGTAAATGAATTTTCTTTTGAACTTCAAGTTCATTTTCTTTAGTTCGAGGATCAAGATGAGATAATGATAATTCATTCCAACATATTTCATTCCCCAGCTGCTTATTCTTTCCCCCAAATGTTGGAAAACTGACTCATCAAAATGACAATCAGCAAATCAAGCCGTAAATAAATCTCTCGTGGATGGCTCTAAATAGTTAATTATGGATGAGGATTCATATCCAACATATATTCCCAACCTTCTTTGGGGTCCCATCTTTGTGCGTTGTGGTGGAGCAACCGGAACATATACCGCACAACCAAAAATTCTTAGATGAGAAATATTTGGTTCTTGACCAAAAACCAATTGTAATGGGGAGGAAGAATGATAACTTGTTGGCCTTATACGAATTAAGTTTGATGCATGCAAAATAGCATGCCTCTAAGTAGAAACTGGAAGTTTTGCTCTCATAAGCAATGGTCTTGCGATTAACTGCATGCGTTTTATGAGTGATTCGGCAAGACCGTTTTGTGTATGAACATGAGCTACATGATGTTCAACATTGATCCCAACAGACATACAGTAATCATTGAATGTTTGAGAAGTAAATTCACCAGCATTGTCAAGACGGATTGTTTTGATTGGATAATCTGGAAAATGTGCTCTCAATCTTATTATTTGAGCCAGCAATCGTGCAAATGCCATGTTGCGAGTTGATAATAAACACACATTTGACCATCTCGTTGATGCATCGATTAAAACCATAAAATATCTATATGGTTCACAAGGTGGATGTATTGGTCCACATATATCCCCTTGTATTCTTTCCAGAAAATTGAGGGATTCATACCCAATTTTAGATGGTGATGGTCGAATGATTAATTTTCCTTGAGAACAAGCAGTACATGTGAATTCCTTATATTGAGGAATCTTCTTGTTCTTTAAAGAATGCCCACATGTCTTATCAATGATTTTTCGCATCATTACTGATCCGGGATGGCCCAAATGGTCATGCCAAAAAATAAAGTTATCGTGATCCGTAAAATTCTGGTTTACGGATACATATGATTCAATTACACTTATCTTGGTGTAATATAATCCACAGGAATATGCGGGTAGTTTCTCAAATATATGCTTTTTACCCGAAGTTGAGTTTGTAATCTGAAGATACTCATCATCTCCTTCATTTGTTGTCTCAATATGATATCCATTTCGACAAATATCTTTGAAGCTTAATAAATTTCTTTGAGACTTTGGAGAAAATAATGCATCATCAATTTGCAACATTGTCCCTCCATGTAATAATACATTAGCTCTTCCAGAGCCTTCAATCAGTTTGGTACTTTCAGATTTCATACTGACATCAGCATCTTTCAAAACCAATTGAGAAAAATATTTTTCATGCTTCAGTATGGTGTGTGTAGTTGCACTGTCTGCGAGACAAATATCTTCACCATTGATCGTTACTTGATCTATAGGATCCATTCTTTTCTAAAACATATATTATGGACGATAATAAATTATCTTATAAATAATTAAAACTTATTGGATAAATAAACTACATAATCAGATAAATAATTCACAATAATAAAATTCAATCTAATATATTTTATTCATATATTGATGGAATTCATGGTGATACATCTTATTTATAGTTTTAATATATAAATTGATCGTTAGTCAACCAGAAAATCACCAATATCTAAATATGTCGTTTTATTTGAGAGTCCAGTATCTTGTGATTTATTGTTATCTTCATAAACAAAGTTTGTTTCCATCTTTTTGTCTTTATTCTTCAGAAACTGTTGATAAAGTTCCACGAGGTGCTTCTCCGTACGACAAGTACGTGCCCAATGATTTTTACCCCCACAACGATAACAAATACTTGCTACACTTTCTTTACCTTTTCCACCTTTTTCATTATGATCCGAATCTCCCTTATCTTGCCACTTCTGGTGACCTTTTGTGTTTTTAAATTGAGCACCACCATTATATTTACCATGATCACGTCCATAATCATATCCACGACCACGCCACGACCACGACCATGACCATAACCACGACCGCGACCACGACTGCTACCATGGTTATTAGTACTATGTGTTGTCACATTCGCTTCAGGGAATGGAGTAGAACCAGTAGGACATGCTTCATGGTTTTTCATTAAAAGCTCATTATTTTGCTCGACCACAAGTAAACATGAAATCAACTAATGATACTTCTTAAAACCCTTTTCACGATATTGCTGCTGCAGGAACAAATTTGATGCATGAAAAGTGGAGAATGTTTTTTCTAACATATCATCATCAGTTACTTTCTCACCACATATTCTCACCACATAATGTCAATTGAGAAGTAATTCGAAACATCGCCGAGTTATAATCATTCACTGATTTAAAATCTTGCAAGCATAGATGCATCCAGTCATAACGAGCTTTAGGGAGTATCACAGTTTTTTGGTGATCATATCTTTCATTTAAATTGTTCCACAGAATAAGTGGATCCTTTATCGTGAGATATTCACTTTTTAATCCCTCATGAAGGTGATGACGGATGAAAATCATAGCTTTCGCCTTTTCTTGGTTAGTAGCAATGTTTTCTTCTTTAATCGTATTGCCAAGACCTTGAGCATCTAATTGTATCTCGACATCTAGTACCCACGACAAAGAGTTTTTTCCGGTGATATCCAAATGCACAAATGCATATTTTGCAAGATTTGTCATGGTGAACTATTAAAATCAAATATTACACAATATATTAATGTATGTATATATGTGTGTGTAGCAAATTCTTTTGTCAACAAAACCTAATAATCATTATAAAATATTTGAATGTAAAACTAATTCATAAATTATTGTTGTGATTATATCATACATGATAACACTTGTTAATAAGCATATTATGTGTAAATATATAAATATACCTTGATTACCTTATGCGCAGAAGTTAGAATTGATTATTCAGATAGTTAAGGCTATCGTGCTGATAACGTGTTATAAAATCAAGATTAAACAATGTAAAAAGAATAAAGGGAGAATGTAGTATCTCCTATTCCTTAGATAATCCAACATGCATATTCTACATTTATAGACAGGGGCGGACCTAATGCTTTGGGATAGGTATCACGCGACACCGATAAATTTTCAAAATACTGAGTTACGTGTGTATCAAAAATCCGAGTGACACCTAAGAATTTTTTTGGGTGACACCTACAAAAAATTTAAACAATTATAATAAACATATCTTATTTATATTTGTTGTTTTTATTACTTAAATTTATTAGAATAACACTGAGTATTGATTTAAAAAAAAAAAGATTTAGAAAAACCCAAAAACACATGAAAGTAATAAGTAATTTAGTTAGCCCAAAAATTTATAAAAAGCCCAAAAATTAACTCTAAGCTTAGGCCCAAACCTGTAAGTGAAAACCCTAGTTATTTTTTTGCCTTTCATTCTCAGTCACTGTGAGCGGACGAAGCCTCCAAAAAGATGCAGACCGCATGTCCGGCTGTCCGCCTGAAGCCCTGAACGGCTGAACCGCAACCGCTCCCCGCTGAGGCGCTGAACGAGTGAAGAACGCCAATCGTCGCGAGAACGTCTGCCTCTTTGCCGCAGTGCCGCTGCTCGCAGCTCGTCGGCCGTCGCCTGACCTCAGTGGCTCGCCGCCATCGCCGGACGCTGGCTCGGTATCTCTCTCACTCTCTGACTCTCTCTCTATCGATATGAGTATTGACTACGTTTTTTTTGAGTTTTTGTATTCTAGATTTCTAGAACTCTGTAAGTGACTAAAGTTAATGTTTTTTTTTTTTGAGTTTTTAATTTTTTTTTGATAAATAATTTACTGAAAAATAAATATATAATTAATTTACTTAAATTTTTAGGTACGTTAATGGACTTACTGAAAGTATTAATTTATTTTTTTAGCTTTTGATTTTAGGTTACTGATAAAATAAATTCCTGAAAAATAATTTACTCTAAAATAATTTTTGAGTTTTTGATTTTTTTTTTGAGTTTTTGATTTTTGATTTTAGTTTTTGAATTTATATTCGTTTAATTTTGTGTTGGGAACCGTTTCGGTGACCCGATCCATTTTAGGAAATATTTCAAAAATCTAACTATTAAATTTACTCTAAAAAAGTGACACCGATAATATAAATTTCTGGATCCGCCCCTGTTTATAGAGTATTGAACATATAACGTAAGGAAAAACTTTATGAGAAATCAATACTAAATTAATGTTAGGAGTTTCAACGTATTGGATGTTAGAATAGTCATAATATTCATAATAATAAGGGTAAATTACAATTTTCGTCCCTGTGGTTATATCAAAATTATGGTTACCGTCCTTTTCACGGTAAAATTACAATTACAGTACTTATAGTTAAAGTTTTGTTTTGCTTTTGGTCCCTTTCTCCAATAATTTTTTAGAAATGACAATTTTACCCTTTGATTTTGTTTCATTATTGGTCCCTGATCAAAATATTTCATTTATATCTCATTTTCTTAATGATTTATTATTCTTTTATCATTTATTTAATATATTATCTTATTGTTACTATTAAAAGTTAACTGAAGTAATAAAATATTTAATGTGTTTTATTTTCATTATTTATTTGACATTATTATTTCTATTTCTATTTCTATTATTATTATTATTATTATTATTATTATTATTATTATTATTATTATTATTATTATTATTATTATTATTATTATTATTATTATTATTATTTTGTAGTTTAAGTATTTACATTAATAAGTAGTAGTAATTGAAAATAACTTGTATATAACTAAATTTAATTTATTGTATTGTTGTTAATTATTGTAATTAATATTAATATTATTGTTCTTACATAAAATTTATATACATTGAACTATCTATATAATTATCTTTTTAAAGGGTATTTATTTATTTTGTTACTTTTCATTTAAAAGTTTTTAACTATTTAGACATTTAATTTATTATCTTTTGTCTCTACCTTATATTACTTTATATAAATAATTATAAAATTAGTCTATTTTTTGTCCAAATTTATACATATATGTATTTATTTTTATATTTTATATCTTAATTTTTTATATTCCTATAAACATTATATGTTAATAACGAAATATATTATATAACATGTAATTCATTCTAATTTATTTATTTCATAAAGGTAATATTCATATAAATTACATTTGTTCAATATATTAATCCATTGACCATAATAAAAACTTCATACGAAGTTATACAAAATTTAACAAAATAATTTAATTTATACATATAGTATGTCAAATCTATATATTTTTTAAGTTTAAAGACCTTTAAACATATGCACTTTATATACATATAAAATTTTTAGTTTAAAAAATTATATATTTCATGAAAACGTTATATATATATATATATATATATATATATATATATATATATATATATATATATATATATATATATATATATATATATATATATATATATGTATATATATATATATATATATATATATATATATTCTAAAATAAATCAAAACATATTCACTTAACAAAATAAATACATTTAGAATAGTTACAAACTTTATAAATGAAAAGTAATAGACAAAATAAATACATTTAGAAAAAATAAATACATAAATAGTTCAATATATATCTAAATCAATATGTATGAGCGATAATTATAGTATTAATAACAATAATTAACAAAAATACAACACATTAAATTAAGCATATACAAGTTATTTTCATTTATTACTACTTACTTAGTTACTTACTTACTTACTTACTTAGTCATGTAAATACTTAAATCATAATAAAATAATAATACTAATACTAGTAATAATAATATTAAATAAATAAATACAACATATTGAATAACGTATACTTCTATTAAATTTAAATAGTAATAATTAGACCATATAATAAATAAATAGTAAGAAAAATAAACAAATACCCTTTAAAAAAATATATAGATAGTTCAGTATATATTTAAAATTTATATGCAAGAAAAATAATATTAATATGAATAACAATAATTAACAACAATACAATAAATTAAATTTAGTCATATACAAGTTATTTTCCATTACTACTACTTATTCATTTAAATACTTAAACTATAACAAAATAATAATAATAGTATCAAATAAATAATGAAAATAAAACATATTAAATATTTTATTACTCCGGTTAAATTTTAATAGTAATAATAAGATAATATATTAAATAAATAATAAAAGAATAATAAATAATTTAGAAAATGAAATATTTTGATTAGGGACCAAGAATGAAATAAAATGCAAGGGTAAAATCGTCATTTTTAAAAAATTATTGGAGAAAGCGACCAAAAGCAAAACAATTTTCTAACCATAAGTACTGTAATTGCAATTTTACCGTGAAAAGGACGGTAACCATAATTTTGATATAACCACAGGGACGAAAATTGTAATTTACCCTAATAATAATGAATTGTAATTTATATTTTAAAATTTTTATAAAATATATTGGTTTAAAACCTTGTAATATAATAATTCAAAAGATTATAGGCAAGCATTACTGACAAAAAATATATGCTTTTTTGTCATCTGTATTCTCTCGAAGTACAACTCCTAATGCATATTCCATGAGAAGCTTCTCTATATCAATTTTAAAAAACTAAAAAAGTATTTTATATTATAATTTTGAATACAAACACATTTTCTCCATGTACACAATCATTCTCTATAAATGGAATATTTTACCCTTGCTACAATGGTATAAAAGATAAATTTGATAAAAATGATATTCAATGTAGAATTGTATAATTATGTTAGGGTGACAATTTTGACCCAACGAGTCGGACAGTTAAATTGACCCGTAGTAAAAACTAAACTAAAAATAACTTCTTTTAAAAAACGAAATTTTATAAAACTGTATATTAAATAAATTGTTTTTGAATTTTTTTTCAATATAATGTATTTATGACTTTTGGTCGTCAACCCGTTTGATTCAATGGGCCAAAATTGCGAACCCTAATTTCTGTGTACAGAAAAAAAGTGTGTACAAATCGCCTCTCTAAAAACAAGGGTTAGAATAAAATCATCCATTAATCACCCTCATAAACTCATAATATCCATTGCTACAATTTCAATTTTACCACGTTTTTCGAATTTTTAAGAGTCAAGATATGTGTATTTTAATAAAAAAATTGGTAAACTTTAAATTAAATCCATTTTACGAAATCATTAATTAATTTTGGAAAATAGAAGAACAATTATCTTTTAAATAATAAGTTATATGGTTAATTATTGGAAATAACAACATTATTTATTTTAATAACATTAATTTCAATTATTAATAACATTAATTTTTATGTAATTTTTAACATCAACATTTGTTTACTTTTTGGTATATTCGATAAAAGTATAAAATTTAATTCTATTAAAAACAAAATTAAACTATATATTATTAAAAACAAAAAAGTTATTATTATTTTCAACAAATAATTATGAACAATAATATTTCAATTTCATATGATTTCACAATTCGAATTCCACACGAAGAAACTGATAATTATTTTATATACAATTAATTAATACTCTAATTAAGCGTAAAGAAAATAATCAAAATTTTATTTCAGTTTCTAAATATAGAAGTAAATTATTATTTAAAAATTACACCAAAGGACAATAATTATATAAAAATCTATCAATTTACAGATTATTATTAACCAAACAAGAACAAGATATAAATAGAAAGCTTCCACCTGCCAATAATTCCTCTGTAAATCGAACAACAGTTGATGGGTAATTCAGGAATTAATTAACCACCATCAAAAAGCTTTTTGTAGATCGGCGAAATTCTGAAATCTGACACTCTTTATTCATCCAAGATCTGTACTTTAATCTATAAAATTTAAAAAAACAAGATGAAAAAATAGATATTGATTAGTAACACGGCAGTGGCGCCGGAAAGTGACACGGCGGCGGAATGAGGTAGTGAAGGGTTGTAATAGTAATATGGGTAGTAATTCGTAATGGGGTTTGGTGGTCCTGGTGTAGGGTAGTTTTTGTACGGCGCCGGCGGTGGGTAGTAGTAGTAGTAAACGCCGCCTTGTCCCGGAGGCGGTAGTGACGGTGGTGGTGGAGAGTAATAGTAGCCGTAGCCGGTACCGGAATTGGGAGGTGGTGGAGAGTAGTAGTAGCCGCCACCGGTTGAGGTAGGTGGTGGAGGACAGAGTGGTGGCGGCGGTGACGGTGGTGGTTGTTGGTTGCATGGGTTATCACAGGCGGCGCACATTGTGCATTCGATTTGGTATTTTGACCCGATCCATGTTTTTGTTGGGGATCCGAATGAGAGGTGAGAGGCAAAGAGAATGAAGAAGAAGAAGAAGAGAATGTTGACTTTTTGACTTTTGACCTCCATGGAGATGTGGTTTTGGGGAATGGACTATGGAAGATGAAGGGGTGCCCTTTATCCTTGAGGGTGGGTTATAATGAAGACAACACACATTACATTCATGCTTTAATGAGTTGTACTATTTTCATTATAATTTGTACCTAGAAAGGGAGGTGGTTTGTATAACTGTACACAAAAATGTTTTTGTCGCAAAATGATTATTTTATCCATGATCATGTTATCGTATTTGTTTTGTACCTTTAAAAGTAAGGATTAATTTGACATTTTAGATAAAATTGTTATTTATGACAAAAATGTGTTGAATCACATCTATCTTTTAGAAAAATAACAAAATACTTTTATAATTTTCTTCGTGGGTTTTATAGAGGGCCATTATTAAAAAAACATATCGTACTATTTATATGTTTTTTGGTTTAATTTCGTAGGTATGGTTTTCCTATTTTTGTCTCAATTTTTTTATATTAATTGTAGTTTTCTTATCTTAAAAAATAAAAATAAAAAAGACGATGGATGGAAAAAAGTGACGAAAATCTAAAACTACAATAGTCTAGACTGTTTATTTGTCATTCAAAAAATATTTGACATACCTTTATTATTTTATCAGTTTGGTTACTACTACTTAAGAAAAAGATGAAACTCAAGAAAGTTAAAAAATAAATATAGAGATTAAAATAAAGGAAAAAACGAAAAACAAGCTAAATGGATATAATTAAATATAAAAATAAAATAAATCTTTTTTTATTATAAACCATTTTCAATTAAGTATTTTTTTATCATTATGTTAATAATAATCTTATTTTTAGGTCTTTTTTAATTTATAAATTCTAGAAAAACTCTTATAAGAAAGAAATAAAAACGTTTTTCAGTATATTGTCATATTTTATTGTCTATCAAGAGTGAAATGGAATTATTTTAACAAAAAAAGATTCCTTTCATTCAATGGATTTGTATTTCAAAAAGGAATGGAAAAGAATTACCATTCTATTTCATGATGAGTTATTTTAAGACAATTCTACTCTTTTTAGTCCGAACAAAGATAAACACTCTTTCTCTCGTCTCTCCTTCTTCGCTAGCTCTAGGAGTGGTAAAATGGATGTATTGGACGGGTTTGGAGAACGCATCAATACGAATTCGAGTCAAAATGGATGTAGATCAAAACGGTTCGGATGGAAACAAGTTCAAGTTAGAATGAGTTGTGTTGACCTGTTTTTAACTATAATAATTATTAAAAATATTGTTTATTACTAAAAGTAATCAAATGAGTCTTATGATAAAATAGTAAAAACTTATTTTTGAATGTTGTAATATTTTGATACCAAAAGTGAGCTCATGACTCAAGTCATGTGTCTATACTATGTTTAGTGATGACAGGGTAACCTTTTTGGTTCTATAGGTAGATGACATATTACACACCGGAATTAATAAAGATGCTCAAAGTGAAACCAAAAGTTAGTTTGAGCAAAATTTCCAAATGTAGGACCCCTAAAGAAGCCGCTATTAATCTAGGAATAAAGATTTATAGAAATCAATCTAAGTGGCTTATTGGGCTTAGCCTATTGATAGAGTTTTGAAAAGATTCAAATCGGAAGAATCCAAGAGAGGACTCAATGCAATGTTGAGTGGCACCATTCTAACGGACACAATGTCCCACATCAAGTGTTGACAATGAAGTGGATGAATCAGGTTCTATATAGCTCGGTTGTTTGATCCATTATGTATGTCATGTTGTCCAAACAGTGAAACATACCTGGCGTTGCTTATGTTCCAAGTGTCTATAGTAGGATATCAGAAGAACTACTGGGACAACCACTGGCTGTGTGTCAAGATCGTCCTTAAATACTTAAGAATGACTAAGGATATGTTCTTGGTCTATGGAGATATGAAAGGCGATCTTCGTGTGACTTGTTACACATATTTCAAGCTTCCAAATCGACAGATCGAGATGACTTGAAGTCACGATTAAGCTGTGTATTAATATTAAATAGTGGTGTAGTAGGCTAGGAAAGTACCAAGCAAGACACTGTGGCAGACTCAACTACCAAAGTAGAATACATTGTTGCATCAAATGCTGAAAAGGAAAGAGCATGGGTGAAGAACTTCCTTTCGGATTTACAAGTTGTAACATCCCTTAGCTTAATTACCGTGATTTAGAAACTCTATGTAAATTTTATTTAGAATTATGCAATGTACTTTGTTGTATATTAATAAAAGTTATATTGATGGTTAAATATGTTATTTGAAGAAAGTTAAGGTTAAGGGTGCAAATTGTAATTTAGCCAATCTAATATTAATAGAACATGTATTAACCATTTGATGATTCATTATTTAAATCACCTGCTTTCTCAACAAATACACACACGAACACACACAAAACTATCTCTCTACTCTCTCTCTAAATTTGCAAGAAATTGAAGCAAGGATTTCATTTGAATCTTTTGGAAATCAATAAAACATCATCAAGCAAGCAAGAATACAAGGTAATTTAAACTAAAATTCATCCATAAGTGTGTGTGTGTGTGTAAAGTTATGACATGACCATTGTTTTAGGAGCGACTGCGTATGAAGTTTACAAAGAAACCCAAAATCTAAGCCAAAAATGTGTTTTAAACATCAAATTAAACAGTTGCTTGCATATATCTATAATCTAATTTGAGTTCAGTTGCAAAAACAAAAGCAAAATCGAAGCCAACGGCCAAAGTACCGAGACTATAAGTCTCGGGCTATGAAGATGGAATGGTGGCAGAGGATGTCCTTGGCCCCGAGACTAAGTCTCGACCCTAAGGTTGGGATACCAAAACTAGTTCTCGACCTTAAGGCCTTTGTGTGTGTTGAATCCGAGTCATATAGACTCGGCGTTGGTTCAAGGCTAGTGACCTCGAGACTAAGTCTCGGGTAGGGGCACTGTTTTTGCTTCAATCTATCTGTAAGTCTCGGGGTGCATGCATGTGTACTGGACTTATTCATTTCAGGATTTAAAATGCTTTAAACCTAGAGACTTATATTCTCTCTATCGTTGATGCCAAATATTCTAAGTGTTTGACAGAGAGACTTAAAGACCGTGACGTCCTCATATTTTGATAGTATAAATAGAATCATCAGGATCAACATGCAACCCAATGAATATCATGATAATTAAAATTGATGCTTAATTCAAATTTAAGCAGTTCCACACTAAAGCAATAAAAGTACATGTCTACAGTGAATAAAGTCTAACTATTACATCAACATAATTGTTTTACAAGTCATAATATCCCAGCCCCAAAGCTACATTGACCATGTACCAATTAGCTTCTAAGGACACCGATATATGAAATGGATTGCCTAAGATGAAGGTCCAGTTACACCTTTGCCTGAAAACATTGTGAGTCAACGGTAAGCTAATATGCTTAGTGAGATAACAGATTATGCAAACAACAAATATTTCTTTACAAGCATTGCGTGACTATGGGCAGTGTAAGCCCTAATGTATGTGTAAACATGCAGTGTAAGCCTCATAGTATGTGAAAATCATGCAGTGCAAGCATGGGGTTGGCAGTTCAAATGCTGATCGGGGATGTGCCGAACCTGACCAGGATAACGAGTGGGATGATCAGTCCCCGACAGTGGCCTGCTGTCAGCCCCAGTCCAGGTCGCATCAGATTGTGAAGTAATGATCATGCAGTGCAAGCATGATGTAAATAGATGCACTTTCAAATGAACGCTGGCTACATGTGTGTTACATGTCAAGTACGAGTGTGCATCATAACAACAAATCAATCAAGAGTGCCAATTGATGTATATGAACAATGTGAACATGCCATTGAATTCTGAAACGTGAATGCAAAGACAATAAATGTTAGAATGATAATCTATTACTCACAGTGGTTTGTACAGTGTATCGTGTCTCTGAATCAATGTGTGTTTTGATAACACCATAATGATCTGTCAAGTAAGTGTAATAGTGAAGTTATGTCAGTAATTGCTTAAAACTTAATTCCTGAAAATTAAATGAATATTGAGCTGAATTCGGACCACATCCGAATTCGGATGGTCCGAAATCCGGATGGTCCGAATTGGGCTTTGGTCCGAAATGGGGTAGATCCGAAATTGGTGAGTCCGGATTGGATCTTTGGTCCGAACCCGGATGTTGGTCCGAACCCGGATGGTCCGAACCGAGTTCTTCAATCGGAGTTCATACTTAATAATTTCCAGATTTTCCAGATTATACATTCTGGTCAGTTTATGCATGTTAGAGTCTAACATTGTAAATATGAACTTATATGCTATCTTTTAACTTAAAGCATAACACTAATGTACCAAATTAACCCATTTATGTCCATTTTTCAACAAATAGCGATGAACACACACACTAAAACACACACTTATCTTAAAATCATACTTAGAAGTGGAATTAGAATCTGAAAATTGGTATGTTGCATCATCCATACTCGATTTACACTTAGCAACAATAACAATTGACATGCATTAACATTTGAGATCAAAATCCCATGATTCGGTTTATATAAACACCGAACCCAAGACATCAAAAAGTGCAAGTTTGAGTGAATCTTACCTCAAAATGTTTGTTGTAATGCTTATAGCTTCGTAATTTCAACTTGTATCCAGACTTTTGCACTTTAATTTGTTGATTTCTTGTGTGTTCTTGAATCAAATCCGAGAGGTAGAGAGAAGAGAGAAATCGGTGAGAGAGAGTGTGATTTTGGAAAAATGAATGACTTTCCATCTTTTATTTGTCACTTTTACTTATTTGCACTTTATACCCCTCAACTTCGTATCTTCTTATTTAAACCGATATTATGATCAAAATTAGCTTAAATTGATATTATAAACCATTAATACAATAATTGAGTCCTTAAAAATCATAAATTACATGTACTTAGCTTAAATTAACGATTTCGTTCACGAAACATAAATAAGTATAAAAACATATGTTTAAGCTATAAATCAATAAGAATAACAACAGAAACATAAGATTGAATGCAAAGAAAATTAAAAGCTCATGATCATTATAAATGACATGATAAACATATTGAGCAATACGAAGAGTTGAAAGGCATATAAAAAGAGTATAAGCAAAGGCAAGAGAAAGTAGCAAGCTAGATTGATTCCCTAATATCATTCAGGAGGTGGTTCATGTCCACTACAGAGAGTGAGCAATAGAGCAAGAGCCGGAGCTTAAAATAGAGCTAATAAAGCGAAGCTGAGCAAAGAAGCATAATAAATTTAAACTGTGAGTCGTAGATTTCATTTTATATTGCAGGTTATGTAATTTGAGACTTCTTTGGCAAGCTTAGCATTTCTTTTGGTATTCTTATGATTCTCAGCAGCTTATCATAGTTGACAACATGGTAATTTGATTGCATTAAGAATTTGCATACTATCATATCTCTTCTATTCTGAGCATTGAGCAACTATTCATTTTTTAAGCTTAGAACCAATAATATTGCTCAGTGATTGGGTGTCAGTCTAAGCTTATATTGTGCTATTTACATGATGATAGCACATGAAGCAACAAGAGCAAGTGCATGCTTTGATGACACCCACATAGCAATTACTGGTAGCTAGCCCAGTCACGTGACTGATGTGAAAGCGGACTTCTGGTGGCTGGGGTTGAAAAGAGACGTTGGGTTTTACGTGGAAAAGTGTAGAATGTGTCTGTTAGTCAAAGCTGAGCATCAACAACCCTATAGTAATATGCAACCACTTCTTGTTCTAGGATGGAAGTTGGATCATATTACTATGGATTTCATTACAAGGCTACCAAAAACTAGTCGTCAACATGATTCAAGTTGGGTCATTATTGACCAGTTGACAAAGTCAACCCACTTTATTTAAGCAGAGAGGCTTATTCATCGAAATGCTTGGCTCAGATTTACATGAACAAAATCATCACGCGGCACAAACTGCCTAAGTCAATTGTATCGGATCGTGACAGTCGATTACTTCTAACTTTTGGACTGCATTACAAGAGGGTCTGCGTACTCATATCTCTATGAATACTGCTTATAGACCGCAGTCAGATGGCCAAAGCAAAAGAATAATATGACCTTGGAGGATATGCTGAGAGCTTGCATCATGGATTTGGGTGGTAACCGGGACAATCATCTTCCTTTAACTGAGTTTTCTTACAACAATAGTTACCATTCAACGATAAATATGGCACCATTTAAATTCTTGTATGAGAGAAAATGTAGGTCTCCGACTTGCTGGAGAGAAACGGGTGAGACCCCTATTGTCGAGCCTGCACTTTTGCAAGAAACATATGAGAAGATTTAGCTAATCAGGAAATATATGATGACGACTCAAGATCGACAAAAGAATTATCACGATTGCCGTCACAAGGCAATAGAGTTCCAAAAGGACGACTGGGCATACTTGAAGGTGTCTCCGATGAAAGCAGTTTCAAGATATGTGAAGCGAGAGAAACTATTTCCTCGATTTGTAGGCCCTTTCTGTATTATTAAGAAGATCAGAAATCAGTCATACCATCTAAACCTGCCAGAGGAATTATCAGGAGTACATCCAGTTTTCCATGTGGGATACTTAAGAAAGAGTCTGGTACCTAAAAGAGAGCCATGGACTGATCACTCGAAAATACAAATTGATGAACGACTAAGATATGTAAATGAGCCGGAGTGTATTTTGGAAACTAAAGTGAAAAAATTAAGGAACAAAGAAGTAAAGATGGTGCTTGTAAAGTGGAAGCATCAGCAGGGAGCTAACCGCACTTAGGAATCTGAAAGAGGATATGAAGCTAAATACCCAAGTTTGTTTAGTGCAACATGACTTCGCGAACGAGGTGTGAGCATGATGAAGCCCATGCTGAAACATTCCTAATTCTGAATTATATGTAATGAAATAGTTATATTCTATTTATGTATTTTTGGTGATTTAAAATCCAAATTTAAAAAAGAATCGGACAAAATGTGTTCTGGAAGGGTCATGGAAAATTGAATTAAATAAGAAATTAATGATGAGGGATCATTATTGTTAGAGTGAAAGTTCAAGGAAATGAGTATTTAAAAGATAAACGTCAAATGGTGTTCAAATAATGATGAAAATGATTGGAATTGATATGTTAAAATGAGAAAATTTAAGTTGAAGGGGGTATTTTGTATATATGGTAAAATTGAAAGAGAAATAAAAGGAGTGACCGTTCATTTATGAACCATCATTTTCTGTCTTCAAAACATTCATCTGTTTCTTTTCTCACAGCTCACTCACTCTCTACAAATCGAGAACATGAATTTGTTGAAATTAAGGGTTGAAAATCCGGAAATACATTTTCTAGGAGAAGCTAAAACTATTGCAGCCATCGATTTGAGGTAAGTATTACTCAAATTTACGAATTTATGAGTTTTGGGTTCGATTTATATGAAAACCGAATCATAGATCTATGTTTGGATTGTTAATGCATGTAGTATTTATCAGTTGGAATGTTAAAATCGAGTATTACGCAAGTTGTGTACAAAATTTCAGCTTCCGATTTAACTCGTAAGTATGATTTTGATCTTAACTTTGTGTTTAGTGTGTGTGCTCATTGAGCAGTTGAAACACAGATTAAATAGCCTGATTTTGGTACCTAAAAGGTTAACTTGATGTTAATAAGGTGTTATAAGAGTATATTGTACCTTATACCGATAGATTTCAATCACAAGATTGATACAAAAAAAATGAATGTATGAAATCTGGAAAATTATGAAAACTGCTAAGTATGAACTTCGGATGAGAGGTTCGTATGACATGAACTACGGACCACATGAACACCCATGTGAACTTTAGATAATATCTAAAGTTCGGATCATATGAACTTCGGATGACAACTTGAAGTGAAATTTTGTAAGTCATAAATGAATCTAGAAACTGAACTTCGGACCTTAGGGTCATCCGAACTTCGGGTCCAAGGAAACATCCGAACTTCGGATGATATGTTAGAAAAATTATGAAGTTGAAAACTACTAAATATTGAACCTTGGACCATCCAAAGTTCGGGTCATGCAAATTCGGACCATGACAGCATCCAGACTTCGGATCATAAAGGCATCAGAACTTCGGATAACTAAGTTGAAATTCAAAGTTGAGTTTTATGAAAACTCATGAAATGAACAAATATTGATATTCATATACATTGACATAACAAGATCATTGTGGTGTTGATTAACACACATTGAAGTGTAAACTGCAATAAAACCACATCTTGATAAGATTAAAGTCTACAGGTATTGTGTAAGACCCTGTGGAAAACCTTCCAAGACATCCTTGTTAAAATTAAACCACTGTGAGTGATTATTTATTGTTCTAGCATTTATTGTCATTGCATTCATATACATAATGGCATCAACCTGTTGTTCATAAATATATCATTTGGCACTCTGATATGATTTATTATTATTGATGTACTCTTGTACTTGACATGTTATAAACATGTAGCCAGCGTTTGTTTGAAAGTGCATATTTTAGTACATGCTCCGGCATGATGATAGACTCATAATCTGGTGTGACCTGGGCTGAGGTTGACAGCAGGCCACTATCGCGGACTGATCATCCCATATACTCTTTCCAGCCAGGTTGTACATCCCCGATCGATATTTGAACAGCCATGGAGATTTTGGTCTCAGAATTCGTGCTTCCCAGCACGATGAACTCTTTGGTATCCATGCTTCCCATCATAATGAAAACTTGTTATCCGTGCATTGCTCGCATACACATTGGTTTGCATGACATAATTGTAGAATACGTAATCTGTTAACTCACTTAGCGTAAAGCTTACTGTTGTTGTTAAATGTTTTCAGGCAAAGGTAAAAGCATAGTCGGGCCTTCTACTTAGGCTAATACATCCAATCTACCAGGGATTTCTAGAAGCTATTGGTAACTATGAGGATTATGTAGCTTTGGGAATGAGTACTGGATATGTTGTTGTAATAACTAATTGTGTTGTAATAGACATATATTGTCCTTATAGACTTTTATATACTTTATGCTTTAGTGTTGATGTATTCACTACATGTCTTATCCTTGGAACATTAGTTATAAAGTTATGCTTTAGTGTTGATGTATTCACTACATGTCATGATATTGGAGATTATATTATGATTGTATGAGAGGATGTTTCAACAGGTGTAGTCACTCACTGAGGAAGTATCATGACATCTGTGAGATCAATAGTGGGGATGATATCCAAATTATGAAGGTAACAGACGATAACACAACGGATTCACTAACTAACCCACTATCACCAACCAAGCATTAGTTTCATACCAAGGCTATGGGACGTGCAATAGATTAGTTATTTGTGTTATGTAACTTTTTATTCAAATTACGAACAATAACATTGGGTATGTAATTTTATGGTTGATAATTAAATTGCATAAACTTACTTGATATTGTTTAATTTTGCATGATTTAGATATCCAACTATCCAAGAATGAATTGAACTGATTTTGAACTTCCCATAATTGCTTATTGTCGAGGGAACCATAAAAGTCCAGTAAGTTATCGTGAAATGTTGGTTGATGTCTCTAAATGTAGACATATCAAAATGTTGAAACCAAACAGTCATGAGTGATTGTTGCGAACAATTATGAAGCTTACTCATGAGTCATCTCAAATAGGATTTACATAATACCCGAGATACCCTGATTTCTAAGCAATGTCTCTTTGGCCTAAGTTAATGTTGTTTCGTAATTGTAAAACCATAAGGGTGTGAGATAAAATTCGATGGAGGCATGGCATAGAGGTGAAAGTAATCAATATGACATTTCCATCTTTCTTTAATTAGGGAGAGATATTTCTGGACCCCTGAGTGATTGAAACTGAATAAACATGTGACCATGGTCATATAAGTCATGATATGTTCTAATGGTATCTGTTGGAGATAAGTCTAAATTAGAAGGTCGAGAATAATAGATCAAGTATGGTAAGGGTGATTTGCTCCATGCCCCACACTTGATTGAAATATCACGTTGCAATAGAACTAAGCCTAATATTCTTGGTAACTAGTAGATTTACTTGAGAATATCACTTAGAACATAACAACAATTTTATGATCTGGTCAACCTAAGTGTCTGGCTAGGGACAATTCAGACTAATGACTTTTTAATTGCACAAATGAAAGATTGGTAGAATATGAGCACAATCATCGGTTAAAGTTCATGTTCAGAGTCATAAGTCACTACATGGTCACATATACATTCACCAAATAGAACAAGTTATCATTAGATGATTAATAAACCAAAAAATAAGTTGATGGACTAATATGTAGTATTTGATATTGCAATGGTTAATCGGATAATGATTAAATATATTTAGTAGCTTAACTATAAAGATAATAATTAATTAACTAAATTAATATAAGGATAAGAATACATTGATAATTATTAGTCTAATTATTAATAATAAAGTCTTTCAAATGTGGATAATTATATATATAAATATGCAAGACTTAACCTACATCTATATTAAGGGAGGAGATCAAGATAATTAGGGTTAAGAAAAATGCTAACCCATTTGTCCTCCCCACTTTCTCCCTGTTGCTCACTTCAGCCGTGAAGAACCGACACACACACACACACACACACACACACACACACACACAAAACGTGTGTGTTCTATATGATCTAGTTGTACAGTTCAAGTGGTGAAGCTTCCATGTATTCCTTTAAGCGGTTCAAATTGATTATCATGCATTCTCATCACATTTAGACGTATAATTATAAGCTATTTTAAGTTTTATGTTCTTGGTGTTCATAAGGATTTTGGTAGAGTTTATAAATGTTTTTCTTCCATTGTATAAACTTTGATGTTTTGATCGTTAAAACCCTACAATTTTGTTATCATTGTTCTTATTGTTGTTTCTGTTATAACAGTCAGAAAATGACAACAATCTGATCTTAAAATCTCTAAGCAAGCACTACAAGTCTTTTGTAGTCAATAATAATATATGTAGTATGACTAAAACCATCGGCGAGTTGCATCATATGCTAGTCATCGCCAAAGAGAGTATAGCTATCAAATAATCTGAAGGTAAGACCAAATATGTTCTTCTAGTGAAAGAAAGGAGAATAAATAAAGGAGGCAAAGGCAAGTGCCAGAAGAGGAAGAAAGTTCCTAAGTCTATAGCTAAAGGAAAGCCCTAGCCAAAGTCCAAGACTTAAGAGCCAATAACCAACAACGACAAGTGCTTTGTCAATAATAAAGGAGAAATGTGACTTTCCTAAAGTCAAAGGTTATTAGTGTCATTAGTCCATAGATAAGGGAGGCTAAATGGAAAATACATGAAAGTATTTATATGCATGGAAATATGTAGGCAGACTCAATTTTTCCCATTCACAATTCATTTGCACTTTCACAATTTCAATTACAATACACGACTTTAATAGTCTTCTTCTTCCTCTCGAATTTGTTCTTCAACTTTCATGTAATTTCTTGATCATTGGTCTCAATAAAGATTTTTTCTTCTCCATCTATTTGATTCGATTACATTGTTTAACCAAAACAAAGTGGTATCACGAGCCAAGGTTGCGGTTCTTGGAGATTTACGTAGGAGGTGTGTTCCGCCATTGTTGAGTTCGTTTCGAAGTTTTTCGGAACTCGTAGGAAAACGTTTCAATTTTGTGGGTTTACGTAGAAGGTGTGGTTTTCGTTGTCGTTGTTCGAAGGTTCGTAGAAGAGGGGTTGCGTTCTTTTTTTTCTGCCATTGCTACGTGGAGTAGTGATCGAAAGTTTCTTGAAGAATTACGTTTCTTCTCGGTTCTTGTTTATGGGTTCTACGTTGGAGACGAAAATCGAAGGAGATAGAAGTCAATTTTTTTGGTGGTCTTGATTTTCTGTAATTTTCTTTCGCCGGAAAATCAAGTTCAACGAAGAAGACGTCCGGAGAAGAAACGGTTACAGGCTCCTTGAACTAGGCTATTCTTCTTCGAACTTGGCACAGCTCTCGAAGTTAAGGGCTGTTCGAACCTACCCAGTACACGAAGATAAGGAGGACTACGAATTAGCATAGGGTTCTCGAACCTATAAAGAGCTCGAACATATTGGACCTTTTCGAATTTATAGTTAATCTCAAAAAGGGGTTCTCGAACTTGCCATCATGAATTAATGCAATTTGAATTTTGGCATTTCAAAATTGAAGTCTGACTTTTTTTTTAAAATTTGAAATTGTTGGCATTTAATTTGGATTTCGAACTTGGCACCCTCGAAATTAAGGAGGTTCGAACTTGGCACCTTGAATTTAATGCAATTCGAATTTGACATCTCATTCGAATTTGTGAAGCCCACACGAACTTAGTTGTGCTCTCGAAGTTAAAAGGAGTTTCGAACTTAAAGGAGTGTCGAACTTATAGGAGTCTTGAACCAAAGAGATTCTCGAACTTGCTGCACGAACTTGATTGTACGAACAATGGCACCCCCTATGATAGCGGTTGAGAAGTTTACGGGCAAAAATAATTTCAGTCTATGGCGACTTAAGATGAGGGCACTTCTGAAAAGGGAAAGTATTTGGACTCCGTTAACGGGTAGACGACCCGAAAACATGGAGGAAGCCGAGTTCATATTGCAGGATGAAAAAGCGCATTCCACGCTTTTGTTGTCACTTTCCGATGAAGTACTTTATGAAGTCGCAGATGAAGAGACAGCTGAGGGCTTATGGAAGAAGTTGGAATCCCTGTATATGACGAAATCGTTGACGAATAAGTTGCTTCTAAAACAGCGACTATTTTCATTGAAGATGAAGGAGGGTTTGGCGCTTAAAGATCATTTAGATGAATTAAATTCGATCTTGATGGATCTTAAAAATCTGGAGGTAAAAATCGAAGACGAAGACGCGGCTTTGATTTTACTCGTGTCGTTGCCGCCATCTTATGAGAATTTTGTGAATTCGTCGGTTGTCGGAAGGGATACAATCACACTTGAAGAAGTGAGATCGGGTCTTCACTCGCGTGAACTCCGTCATAAAGCCTCAGGGAACAGTCTGGAGTCTCAATCGGTGGGTTTGAATGTGGTTAGAAGTGATAGATACAATGATCGATCAAGCAAAGAGAAAGGAAAGCAGATGAGAGGAAGATCAAAGTCACGGACAAGGAAACCCGGTAACAAAGATACTTGTCACACTTGTGGTCAAAAGGGCCATTGGAAAAGAGATTGTCCGAAAAATCAAGCAAGTAGTTCTAATGCAAACGTTGCAAAGGAGGATACAAAGTCAGAATCAGATTTTGTGCTTATGGTGGCGTCTTGTCATGTGGGAACTTCACAGGAGTGGATTCTGGATTCGGGGTGTTCGTTTCACATGTGTCCGTACAAGGAGTGGTTCTCGACTTATGAAGATCGGAGTTTTGGAAGTGTTTTAATGGGTAACGATGTTGCATGCAAGGTGGTTGGCATTGGGTCGATCAAGATTCGCATGCATGATGGAGTCATTCGAGAGTTGACCGATGTTTGACACATTCCAGAAATGTCAAAGAGTTTGATTTCTCTTAGCACTCTCGATGCTAAAGGTTACAAGTACTCATGTCAAGGTGGAGTACTCAAGGTATCCAAAGGAGCATTGGTTGTCATAAAAGGAGTTCGAGAAGCTACATTGTACGTGTTGAAGGGTGAAACGATACTAAGGAATGGAATCGCTGCTGTTTCGCAAACGCAGAGTGAAGATCCGGAGTTGACGAAGATGTGGCACATGAGGCTTGGCCATGTAGGGCAAAAGGGCTTGGAGCTGTTGAGCTCAAGAGATCTGCTTGAAGGACATAAGGTGACGAAGTTGGATTTTTGTGAGAATTGTGTGCTTGGCAAACAGACGAAAGTCAGTTTTTCAACGGCCGTTCATCAGACTAAAGCTTCATTGGATTACGTTCACATGGACTGTTGGGGTCCATCCAGAGTGCCGTCACTCGGTGGTGGTCAGTATTTTCTTTCAATCATAGATGATTTTTCGCGAATGACGTGGGTGTTCATAATGAAGCACAAGGGTGAGTCGTTCGGAAAATTCAGGAGTTGGAAGACACTGGTGGAGAATCAGTTGGAACGTAAAGTCAAGAAGATCAGGACAGACAATGGGTTGGAGTTCTGTTCAAGGGAGTTTGATGATTTCTGTGAGGAGAACGGCATTGCAAGACACAAGACAGTTCGGCATACGCCTCAGCAAAACGGGGTTGCCGAAAGGATGAACAGAACACTGCTGGAACGAGCAAGGTGTTTGTTGCTGAATGCGGGTTTGTCGCGTAGTTATTGGGCCGAAGCAGTAAACACGACATGTTATCTCATCAACCGTTCGCCTGCTACCGCCATTGATTGTAAAACACCGTTTGAAATTTGGACGGGTAAACCAGCGGACTATTCAAAGCTCAGGGTGTTTGGGTGTCCGGCATATTACCATGTAAATGATGGTAAATTGGAACCGAGGGCCAAGAAAGGTGTTTTCATGGGGTATGGAGATGGTGTTAAGGGTTACAGAGTTTGGTCTCCAGATGAGAAGAGAATTGTACTGAGCTGTGATGTTACGTTCGATGAGAAGAAGATGTATTCTACTAAGGAGAGTGTAACCAAGAAGGTGGAGGAGCACGATGTGTCTGATCGTGGTTCCAGTGACAACAGGGTAGAGTTTGTGAATGAAGAAGAAAACCAAGTGAACGTTAAGAGCGAGTCCAGAGAAGAAGATGTGGAATACGGGAGTGAACCGTTAACAGATTCAGGCTTGGGGACGTCGTCTGTTCAGGGTTCGAGTTCGGGGTTATCTCGTGAAGGTGGAGCCGGTAGCTCGCTAGCTCAAGAGAGATCAAGGAGACAGATATAACTGCCGACTCGATATGGTTTTGAAGACATGGCCGCTTATGCTTTACATGTTGCAGAAGATATGGACAGCTCAAACGAGCCTAATTCCTATCGGGAAGCAATTGTGTCTAAAGATGCAGATCGGTGGTCTGGTACAATGTCAGAAGAGATCGAATCTCTGCACAAGAATAAGACGTGGGTTCTTGTTCAGTTACCGAAAGGTAGGAGGGTTGTTGGCTGCAAATGGATTTTCAAGAAGAAAGTCAGTGTCGAACAGTCAGAAGAAGTAAGATTCAAGGCCAGACTGGTAGCCAAGGGTTATAGTCAGGAAGGTCTCGACTACAATGAAATTTTCTCCCCGGTGGTTCGTCATACGTCAATTAGGGTGTTGTTATCGCTAGTCGCACATGGTGACTTGGAGCTGGAACAACTAGATGTGAAGACGGCGTTTCTACATGGTGATTTGGATGAAGAGATCTATATGTCACAGCCGGAAGGTTATGTGGAGCCAGGAAAAGAAAATTTGGTATGTTTGTTGAAGAGATCGTTGTATGGCCTGAAACAGTCCCCAAGACAGTGGTACAAGCGGTTTGATAGCTTTATGGTTGGTCATGGATTTGTTCGAAGTCCCTATGACTGCTGTGTATATCACCAGAAGTTGAAAGATGGAAGCATGCTTTACTTGTTGGTGTATGTAGATGATATGCTGATCGCTGCTAAAGACATAAGAGAAGTTCAACGCGTGAAGAAGCTTCTCAGTACCGAGTTTGAGATGAAGGATCTAGGTCCTGCTAGGAGGATTCTGGGGATTGATATCTTACGAGACCGAAAGAACAAACGGTTGTTCTTGTCGCAACAAGTTTATGTAGAAAAGATACTACGTAGATTTGGTATGTACGATGCAAAGCCAGTGAACAATCCGTCGTCGTCAAATTTTCGTCCTTCATTGGTGGTGTCTAATGGAGTTGAGGGTGATGATGATAAGATGTCAAACGTTCCCTACTCTCAGGCTGTGGGAAGTTTGATGTATCTGATGGTCTGTACGAGACCAGATTTGGCATACTCTGTGAGTGTGGTGTCTCGCTTTATGTGTAATCCGAAGAAAGATCATTGGGTGGCAGTTAAACGAGTGTTTCGTTATCTCAGAGGTACAATGGATGTTGGTCTCATTTACGGAGGTGATCGGAATGTTGAAGTAATCGGGTACTCAGACTCGGATTATGCTGCTGATCTAGACAGACGGAGGTCGCTTACGGGTTATGTGTTTACACTCGGAAATGCGGTGATAAGCTGGAAGGCAACACTTCAACCGTCAGTAGCTTTATCCACTACTGAAGCAGAGTATATGGCGCTAACTGAAGCAGCCAAGGAGGCAATATGGCTGAAAGGTCTAATTGGAGATCTGGGAGTAGATCAAGAGAAGACGTTGATACACTGTGATAGCATGAGTGCTATTAGTCTGGCGAAGGATCAAGTCTTTCATGATCGTACCAAGCATATTGATGTTCGTTACCATTTCATCAGATCTGAGTCGCGAATCAGAGTCGTGAAAATCGGTACGAAGGATAATCCAGCAAGACATGTTAACGAAGACAATTCCTGAAGTGAAGTTCAAAAGTTGCTTAGACGTGCTGAACGTCGGAAATTGGAATTCACATTTGACTTAGCTAAAGTCAAGGTGGAGTTTGTCAATAATAAAGGAGAAATGTGACTTTCCTAAAGTCAAAGGTTATTAGTGTCATTAGTCCATAGATAAGGGAGGCTAAATGGAAAATGCATGAAAGTATATATATGCATGGAAATATGTAGGCAGACTCAATTTTTCCCATTCACAATTCATTTGCACTTTCACAATTTCAATTACAATACACGACTTTAATAGTCTTCTTCTTCCTCTCGAATTTGTTCTTCAACTTTCATGTAATTTCTTGATCATTGGTCTCAATAAAGATTTTTTCTTCTCCATCTATTTGATTCGATTACATTGTTTAACCACAACATGCTTTAAGTGCCAATAAGGAGGACACTGGAAGCGAAACTGTCCTAAGCATATAGAGAAAATCAAGAAGGCCCGTGAGACTGACACGTCAGGTGTTTGAACATTCACTTTTCTAACTTTTTGTTAAGGCATTGCATGCTGAAATTTTCACTTAATTGTGTAAAATATTTGTTGAGACTAAAAAGAGGCGAGGAAAGATAAAGTAATTGTAGAAGTGGGAGAAGAGTAAGGGTGAGCATGGATCGATTTTAGTCCAATTGAACCCAAACTGTTTTTCCTGGTTTTAGGGGTTCATCTAGGTTTGATTTTTTAATTTTTCTTCTTTTTCGGGTTAAACACACGAGTTATTGGTTTCAAGTTTTTATGGGTTTGGATCAACTTTTTGGGTTTAAAATCATTTTTTTGGGGTTGATTTTTTTTTTACTTTAAAATGGTTAATTTTTTTTTTATTTAAACCTGCTTTTTTGGGTTGTGTTTTCATTTTAAATCTATTTTCATTTATTTTCACGATATTATTGAACACATTTTATATAAAGTAACAAATGAAATATCGATTTACTTATAACTATGTTAAATTAATATTAAATTATCAAGTAAAATAATAATTACTAAATAGTCTTATAAAAAATTATCAAGTAAAGTTTTATACAATATTACAAGTTAAAATATTTTAAAATTTGAATTAATTTATAAAATCAGTTAGGTTCCGGTTTTGAAAAAACATCCAAACCCAAACCGTTTACTCCGGTTTTCTCAGTTTTGATTTTTTTGGCTCTTCGGTTTCTTGGGTTTTCATTTTTTTTTTTATTTTCCGGTAGATCGAGGATGTTGTCATTGGAGCTCACGACTACCTTCATCTTTAATTTAAATTATTGTGGGTTGTTTAAACATTTTATTTATTCGTTTATTTTTGCTCAAACAATTTTACTATTCACGGGGGCATATCTCTGAAGTAATAGTAAGAGATTTGTTCATAGTTACGCAACGAGCCAATTCTTATATTCAATCGTTGCCTTATTTAATCACATGTTCATTTGTGCATACTTTATGAATATTAATCTAGTAACTCACTAAACAACCTAGTTGTTTATCCTTTAGTTGTTAAACCTTTTCCAGTACTAGAAAGGGTAAAGTCATTGCTTTTAGACAATAGATTATTTGAAGCTTGTCTAATCGCTCCAATTCTTTTTGTGTAATTTGGAGATCATACCTGTGGACGGTTAGCAGACATGTAATTGGACATAGTTCCAAACTATTAGCATGTATTTGATGTATAGAGGAATTAAACCCAATATATTTATTTCCATGATTTGTAACACTTTGTTGCTAATGTATACAAAACGTTTAGAATCATGATGATGATTATGGTTGTATCAAATTTTACCATATTTTCGTATAGTTTCATATATTAATTATCTTGAAATACATGTGCTAGTTATGAGGGTGTTTCAATTTGGTATCAGAGCCAATGTTCAAAGATTGTGTATAGTCGATGATACTCACCTTTGAGCTCAGTTTCAGATGTTTGTATTGACGCACCTAGGCGACAATATTATAACAAATCATAAGGTTGACATTGGCATAGGATGGGATACTAAAGGGTAGACTTTAAGGCTTATTTGGTGTAAACCAATCTGAGCGTAAAACTTAAAAGTGCAAATTTTAATAGAGTGAAATTAGGCCTCGAAACTAGGCCAGACAGTTTTCCATTGCGTAGGTCTCGACCCAAGCTTCGATTTGACAGCTTGTGGGCCTCCAACGAAAACACGAGGCCCAAGTTATGACCATATTTATGAAGACACCTTATATTAAATCTATATTGATGTTATATGGTAAAAGTATTAATATCTAAGCACAAATGATATTTAATAGCCGACATGTGACTCTGTGTTGTAGACTATTTTAAATAACGCTTCCAATCAGGGAGTGACTCAAGAGGTACAATGATATCTACGAAAACAAGATTAATCTCACTCTCATGAGTACTCTAATAAGTTTGAGGTGCAGTTTGGTTCGAAGGATTTAAACAACTCATTCAGGATTTGGATTTAGAAATAATTCATATTATGTTCGGATAAAAAAAAATATAAGAAAGGATTTAGCTTATTTAGGATTTCATATTCCACACTGCTTCACCTTTCATAATCCATCCACCACCCTGAAGATTTCAAAATCCTATCATTTTAGAATCCATCATTTTAAATTCATGCAATCCAAACCATACATGAGTATGATCCGAGTTTTCGTTCTAGAGGGGGCTCCAGAGATGATCAAATTCTAAGATGATGGTTGCAATGCTTAAACAAAAACGTCAGCAAAATAAATGATATGTAAATAAACAGTAACAATTAATAAACATGTGATATATTGTCAGAAGTGTTCGATAGGAAAACTTTTAGATATGTAGACTATTAGAGATGTTAGAACTTGACAATAATAATATCTTACATAGATATTAAATATGAGACAGAGTTATCAAATCTATTATATTTAATTTCAAATTTTATACTTTAGTTGATAATATTAACAATAAGGTTTTCAAATGTCACAATGTGTAGTACGTTTTCCAGCCTTGAGGTTCCTCCAAAAACTCAAATAGACTAGGTGTTGCATGCCAAAAACAATCTTTGATATCTCCTCCACTACAAAACTTATTAGGGGGTGTTTGGTTCGTGGATTTTTTTTTGTGGGATTTGCATTCTGTCAGAGGATTTGCATTGTCTGGGATTTTCATTTATCAGGATTTTAAATGCTGTCAGACGTTTGGTTTGCAGGATTTAACAGGATTTGCATTTCTGAAATTCTGTTTGTTTTGCAAATCTGTCAAAGGATTTGGAATGTTTACCTGGAAAATGACATAACCCTTCAGTTGTGTATTTTTATTTTTCAGTCTGTTTATTTCTTGAATGATTTGTTAATATAATTATAAATAATTTAATTTTACTTTACTTTAACAAATTTATTAGTTAATTATAAATCATTTATTCATACTACATCTTTTAAAAGAAAAAAAAATTAGAAACAAGTCGATAGTCAACAATTAATTCATAATTCTATCAATATCATTAACTTAAATATAGGATCAAAAGATTACATGACAATATTCCTCACAACCAAAGTGTGTTTCTACCAAGTTAATTGGCCCAAAATAAGAACCCAAAATACTTCACCAAAAGCTTACATACCAAGTTAATGTTTCTACCAAAAGTCACCAAAATATTTCACCAAAAGACTACATACCAAGTTAATGTTTCTACCAAAAGTCACCAAAATATTCACCAAAAGACTACATACCAAGTTAAATTATCTCTCCAAAATATACCTCACGTATTCATCCCTTTCAGCTTCGTCTAGATCCCAAAAAAACATCATCCTTTCAACATTGGCTCGTAACTTTTCACATGATTTGAACTTCTCGGTCCGAGTCAATGATTGAATCTTTAATATTTCCTTTGTGATCATGAAACGTTGCTTGTCAAACTCTTCTTCTCGTTCTACACCCTTACCCATCTTTTTTGACTTATTATTAAGTCCCTCTCCAAGAAAGTTAACCACCTCTTGAAATACGTCAATAAATGGATCTACTTGGCTTTTCCTTTAATTACCTTTTGATGTTACCTCTTGCGGTGCACTTGAACGACTACGTTGAATTTGATTAGATTCAATATTATCATCGGACTCGTCAAATAATTGTTGCATTTCTTCTTCTTTGTTCGCATCTTCTTCCATTTCCATACAATATTGAGCTCCATTTCTGGTGGCCCGATCTTTTCCAACTACAAAACACAAGTCTTCATAATGAGGAAACGATTTGTTTTTCCATTTTGAGGCTCCTTTATGAACCTATTACATACCATAAAATTAAAATTAAAAGTTATGAAACTTTTTGAAGACATAAAAACAACAACTATATAATGTACCTTAAGATACGACTCCCAAACATCGGGTTCGGCAATCACGCAATGGGTTACGGCATCATACCCAAATCCACTAGTATTAGAGCCACTAAACATATCATGAACAATTTGTCAATCTTTCTTCATAACTTTTATCTTTGATTCTATATGTGGCTTACCTAATATTTTGTTTAGCACTTGTTCCAAATGTTGTAAGTAACCCGATTTAAAACCGTTGTCGGCTTTAAATGCACCTTCATTAACCATGTTCACCAAAGCCTCAACAAGCTTTGCTTCTTCAATGGTGGTCCATGGTCGATATTGCCTTATTTGGCTCGTCATACCTATATAATCAATATTCAAACCAAATATTTAAATGTTATTACAACCCACAAATCAAGTTTTATTACAAAACAACGATTCAAGTGTCATTACAAACAAACAATTGAAGTGTCATTACAAACCAAATAATTGAATGTCATTACAAACAAATAATTCAAGTGTCATTACAAACCAACAAACCAACAAGATGCAAGTATTATTAATGTGAATCCGTCCATGATTCAAACATAGATTGAGCTAAAGAATCTCTAAATGACGTCCACTCATTTGAAGTACCAATTGAATTGATATTATCCCCTTCTTCAAGTCCAACATCTCCGGTACCTTCGTCCAATTCCATTTCACTGTCAAATGAATCTATAGGAATTTCTTGTCTAATATAGTTATGAAGGAGACAACATGCCATAATAATCTTATTTTTTAGTTTAATAGGATAATACGAGTTATCTTTTAAAATCCCCCATCTAGCCTTCAAGATCCCAAAACACCTTTCGATAACATTCCTTGCGGATGAATGCTTCATATTATAAAATTCTTTGGCCATCACAGGTTGGAGTCCATTACGCCAATCATTTAAATGATACCTTTGACCTCTATAAGGGGCTAAGAAACATTCTCCATTTGTGTATCCGACATCAACCAAGTTATAACCTAATGATAATAAAGTATAGTAGTTATTGCACTATCACACTTTAAATTTTAGTTTTGATATCTATTTACATACCCGGTTTTGGAACTTTCAATCCATGTGGCCTAAGAAGAGCATCTCGAAGAACTCTACCATCAGCTGCCGACCCGCCGACCCTTCCCATCTAGTTAATACATAGATAAACTGCATATCTTGGGAACACACCCCTAATACGTTTGTTCCAATATCATTCTTCCTTGTTCTATATCTAATGTTTATCTTCAAGTGGTACTAAGCACTTTATGTATGTTCCATCTAAAGCTCCTAAACAATTCTAAAATCAATTAAAACAAAATGAGTCATTAAAATAGATAGTTCTAAAAAATATGTATATACCTTTTGAAAAAAAACTTAAACAAATATGTATATACCTTAAACCACTTCCATCTTGGATCGGTAGAATTTTCAGGAACAGGTTCCGGTATCTTAAGCAAATGTGAATGCAATCTTATAACCGCATTGCAAACTCGAGTAAAATGTCTACTAATGGTTTCTCCCGAACAATGAAAACGACATATTATAACCTGATTCTTAACGTTATGAGCAATAATGTGAAGAAAAATCGCAACTTGTTCATCGATACCAATGTTCCTACTTGCTCGTAACCCTCATAGTGTTTCTCTTGTTACACAATTTTGTAAAACATCTTCGATTCATCCTAATTTGGGATATGGCCATGGCATCACTTTCATAAATAATCCTATGCAATATTAGGTACCGATCTACCTTTGATGAGGTGCTTCGAATTCTAGGTTTGTTTCTCCTTTTAAATAACAACATCGAAAAAGATAATAAAAAAAATATGACTACAACAAAACTGAGTACATAACATGATTCTAGCAAATTATTATCATCTTCCGTTCTCTTTTCTTTACGTTGGCGTGTGGTTAACTAAGGCGCGCCATTTCTTGCAACAAAAATCAATGTAAAAGATCAATTAACAAGTAATTTCCTTTGAATTTCATAAAGAACATATCTCAACATATTAAATCAGAAAATATCATAAACATATATTAGGAACATGAAATCAGACGAGGATTTTAGGATTGCGACATCTACAAAAATGCCAGAGCAGGGAACTTGTGAACGATGCGGCTATATTTCTAGTCAGGTAAGTTTGTTCACAGATAAGTATAGTGTTTGTGGCAAAGCTTTGTCTTTATTATGTATATATGTAAAATAGACAGATTAATAATGCAAAGAATATACAGAACAAGCCATGTGGATCTCTTGATTCTAATGGAAGATATGCAGAATCTATCTTCATTTTTAGTTTTAGCTTGAAGTATTTAAAAAAGAATCTTGTCATGTATTACTAGAATATGCAAATTAAAACGCAATTGCATTCAGTCGAATAAAAAAAAATGAGGAATTGAATTAGGTCAAGTGCATGTTGCTCCGTATTTGGTTTTTCTTTTCTTAGATAAGAGAGGTTGGTGATGCAGTATATAATAATGTTCGACTGTGGTGAAATAAATTTCTGTGATTATCATTTTGGATTTAATTGAAGACCAAATTAATTAGCAACATGAACAAATATTCACAAGAAATCAGAAACATAAATCAGAAACATATATTCGTGTATGTTTCAACAGCTTCCAAAAATCAGAAACATATATCACTATGAAATCAGAAACATTTTGTTTCAACAGCTTCCAAAAATCAGATACATATATCAGAAACATATATTCGTATATGTTTCAACAGCTTCCAAAAATCAGAAACATATATCACTATGAAATGAGAAACATAAACAAATATTCCAAAAATCAGAATCATATATCACTATGAAATCAGAAACATTTTTGTTTCAACACCTTCCAAAAATCAGAAAAATATATTCGTATGAGAGGAAGCAGGAAGAAACATTTTCGTATGAGAGGAAGCACGAAGAATCATATATTCGTATTCCAAGAATCAGAAACAGAAAGTACCTGCTCTGTTGTGACGATGTCAAACGAGGATGAGAGGAAGGAGGAAGAAACGACAGCGACCGAAACCATACATCAATCGAAATCGAAATCGAAATTAGAAACATAGATCAATGAAGGAGGAAGAACTTTTCAGCGCCTCTGGTAAAGAAGAAGAAGAAAAAGGTCTGCTTGATTTTACGTAGTAGGGTTTAGTCGATTGTGGGGTAATATGGTAAAGTGGCAAATGCATTTGAGTTGGGATTTAAAAAGCAAGGGGCGAGCCGGCTTTTTAAGAAACAAAGGAAGGTGGGATTTCTAAAATCCCGGGATTTAAAATCCTAAATGAAATCCGCGAACCAAAAGCGGTATTTCAAATGTAAATCCCGCGAAATGCTACGAAATCCGCGAACCAAACACCACCTGTTTGGTTCGTGGATTTCCTGGGATTGACTAGGATTTGCATTTAAAATCATGTGTTTTGGTTCACAGATTTCAGTAAGGATTTAAAATCCCAGGATTTTTTAAATCATTTCTTTCTTTGTATTTAAAAACTCAGCCTCGTTACCTTGGATTCTTCATATTAGCAAATTTTTTCTATAAGATAATGCAGATTCCTTGAAAAAAATACTGACAAATGCAAATCCGGTATAATGCAAATCCTTTGACAAAATGCAAATCACAGAGAAAAAAAAATGTGTGAACCAAACACCCCCTTATTCTCTCTCTTTTTTCTTTTGACAAACACTTCTCTCTCTTTGTTTTTCCTCATAGGTGACAGAAGCTATTGCACATATAATACTATATATTATAAATATAATTTAGTATATTACGATAAGTCTACAAAACTACATAAAATTCTCTTAGTGCCGTTTGGTTTGCGGATTTCCTAGGATTCACTGGGATTTGCATTTAAAGTCCTGTGTTTGGTTTGCTGATTTCAACAAGGATTTAAAATCCCTTGATTTCTTAAATCCCTCCATTCTTTGTTATTTTAAAACTCAGCCACCCCCTTAGGATTTTAAATCTCAGTTACCCAAACCATTTTTCGTTGCATAAAAAACCCCGGACTAACTAAAAATCCGTAAATCAAGGTTTTATCAATGAGTAACCCGTTGAAACCGGTTATTAATTCTACGTTGACCGGTAAATAACCTACGTGGAATAAGTTTTAATTGCTGAAACCGGTTGACAAGTATTACACATCATTTAAACCCCCGTTGATAATTATTAATTGTAATTTTTAAACGGGATTACATAATCAACGAGTGTTTAAATGATGTGTAATACTTGGCAACCGGTTTCAACAATTAAAATTTATTCAACGCAGGTTATTTATCGGTCCACGTAGGAGCAATAACCGGTTTCAACCAGTTAGCCATTGATAAAACCTTGATTTACTGATTTTTAGTTAGTTCGGGGTTTTCTATACAACGAAAAATGGTTTGCGGTTTTAATCACAAAAAGCTGACAAGTTGATTGTTTTTTACGCAATTATCCCTTTTTCATATTAGCAACTTTTTTTAAAAAATACAGTAGATTCTTTGATAAAATCCTGACAAATGCAAATGTTGCATAATGCAATCATTTGACAAAATGCAAGCTAATTTTTTCACCACGTGTCATTCTCTCGATGAAGCAAAATCTCATTTTCTCTCCTAACTTTCCTAATTTAGTTTTTTCATTTATACAAGTTAATTAATTGAAATAAAACTACAATAATGACTTTTTTCTATTTTATTTCGTGTAACCATAAATATGATAATTCATATTTTGTTTTAAAGTATTGTAAATTTTAATAACAAAAATTATGTCACTGTTTTATAATTCATATCATAAAAGTTTAATTATTTGTTTTTAAAATATATCTAACTAAATATTTAAATGTATCCTTCAGAAATCTTTTTTCCTTTCAAATTTACTTATAAACTCTTATTTTTAATATACTCTTAATTTATTTCTTTTTATAATTAATATATATTATTTTAAAATATCCACGTATATGTGCGTCAACAAATGTAGTACGTAAATAATACGTCACGTGTCGTGTTCTCATTTGGTTTGTCATGTGTTGCGTTCTCCTTTTATCATTTCATTTAGTAAATTTAATTTGTATCTTAAAGTATATCAATTCTATTCAAAACTGATCTTAATAATTAATAAATTAAAGTAAATAATTCTATTGTTCTTAAAATAATAAAATTATTATATTACACATAGTTGTAAATATTTGGTTTTTAAATTAACCTCATGTAATACATGAGTATTAATCTAGTTACACATATAATACTATAGGTTACTGTATCACGATAGCTTTACAAAACTACTTAAAATTCCAAAATTTTATTATATTTTTATTACACGTTATTGTGTAAACCCCGTAGGGAATGCATTGCATTAGCTCTCAATATAATAATACAATATTTACACAAAGGAACCCTACACTATACAAATATTTAATGTAACACACCCCCACAGTTGGAGCGTGCGTTTCACAAACGTTCAAACTGGTTCTGAAGTCTAAATATAACTGTGTAGGTAAACCTTTTGTAAAAATATCTGCAAACTGATGAAACGAAAGGTACATGTTGTAACAACTTAAACTTTTATTATCATTAAATAACATGATTAGCATTAATTAACCAGCTTAACGTTAATTAATATGTTAAATAAAATTTTAATGACATTTATTAACTATGTATTTCTTTATTATATTAATAAAAGTTACAATCAAATTGTGAGTTTTATTTATAAAATTTGCTATGACAAAATAAAATAAAGGTTATAAGTTAAAATTGATGAAATAAAAAGTAATACAACTTTTATGGTCAAATTGTGAATATTAAAAACTTGTCAAAATACAAAAACCTGAATGTGGGTTCTCCATATTAATTCAAGCTGCAAAAAGATAAAAGTCTCTCTACTTCACCCACTCTAAAAGAAACAACGGTTCCAAGATCATCACCAATATTTCAACCAAAATTTATGAATTTAAGTTGAGAAAAGATCATCAAAGCAAGCGATCAAGGCAACAAAACTCACAAGATTGTTACAAGATTTCCAAGGTAAATTTTATTGATAAAGTGTTCTTGATTGTGGGATGAAACCCACGGTTTCTTTGGACTCCATGAACACAAAAACATCAATTTGAGGCAAAGATTAATGTCGAAAATGTGAAAATAAAACCATGCATGTGAGTATTATGTGTTTAGCCATCCATTATAAGCTTTAAAACACCCTTTGAAAATTGGTGTATCTACTGCTGGTATTAAAGCAAAAACAGAAAGAAATTAAAGTTCAGTGTGTGTTTGTGTGTTTTGCACCCTGCCGAGACCCTTAAAGTTCAGTGTGTGTTTGTGTGTTTTGCAACCTACCGAGACCATATGTGAAATTCCGAAACCATTCATGGATGCTACCGTGACCCAAGAGATTACCGAGAACAACATAAACCTTTGTAATACCGAAACCCACTCAAACAATACCGAAACCATGAGGTTTCGGTAATCTTAATCACTATACCGAAACAGTCACAGGTACCGAGACCACAAAACCAACACTGAAACCAAGAGGTTTCGGTAATCTCATGTCCACCGAAACCCATTCATGTTTAAATCTAGGCATGTGGGTGTGCGTTTAGGATAGCGAGTATATATATATATATATATATATATATATATATATATATATATAGGGGTGGGTTCAATGGAAAACCACTATGCACCGGAAAACCGTGGAAACCTACGCATACCGTCCGATTTGATGCATTTCATGAAAAACGCGGTGACATGATCGTAAATAAAGTGATGCATCACACGAGATTTTGATGCATCACGCGGGAAATTAGATGCATCACGCGGGATTTTGATGCATCAAGCGGGAAATTTGATGCATTTGTGGTGGTGTAGTGCGGTTTTCACAAGTTTTTAGGTGCATTATGCAGAAAGACGGTGTATCACGCGGGAATTGTGATGCATTTGTGGTGGTGCATGGAGGTTTTCCAAAGTTTTCCGATGCATGTTGGTTTTCCATTGAACCCCTATATATATATATATATATATATATATATATATATATATATATATATATATATATATATATATATATATATATATATATATATATAATATATACACACACACACACATAAGTGTAAGTATGTGTAGTATGTGTTTTGTGTGAAGAATGCATGCAACAGAAAAGAGATATAAGATTTATAAAACAGTGTGTGCAAGTATGTGCGTATATATATATGCAGAAATAGGAAATAGAAGTCAACAATCCTTAATTTTATATATATGCATGTGATGTATATGCAGAGTATATATATATGTGTGTGTGTGCTGTGATATATATATACATACATACATACATATATATATATATATATATATATATATATATATATATATATATATATATATATATATATATATATATATATATATATATATATATATATATATATATATATATCTGTGTGTGTGTGTGTGTGTGCTGTCGATGGATGACAGAATTAAGGATGTATGTGTATTTGTGTGTAAAGAAAGTAACCATATATATATACCTTTCTTTGACTTTTATTTTTTTTTTTTTTAAAATGTGTATGCATGTGTGGGAGAAACCAAAACAAAAACAATAGCCATCTCTTTACTTAATTTATAAATAAATGCATGTATATGTGAAATAATTTGCAAAGGCACATCAAATTTTTATACATACATTCATTTACATACAATTAGATATCAAGTCATGTATTATGTTCAATGAATACAAATGGGCAAAATACATAAATATTTGACTAACAGTTCAAATAAGACCATTGCGATTAAAGGCATTATGAGTTAAGTACGTCTTCAAGAATATTAAGCTTATATGTACCATTACTCGAAATGATTTGAATTTATATGGGTGAAAATGATGGTGTTTTGATGAGTATGTCGTTCTTTGCCATGGGAATTAAAGCAAAGCCAAAGATTGATCAAATAGGTCACACATGTCCATGAAAAACATATAAGATCATAAAGTCATTCAAATCATGTCAAGGCTAAGTAATAAGCCTAATTATGAATACAACAAAGTCTAAGCTGACACGAAAAGTCAATAAAATAAGTCCATACATAAGCTTCAAAAAGTCATAGAATTCATCAGAAATAGCCATAAAAGCTAATGTAAATTAAATTGTCATGCAAATAACAGGTTCAGCTAAATCTGAACTATGTTATAAAGTCAAAGTCTGTAAAGCCAAGCCAGAAAAGTCAAGTTAAAGCAATTAAAGTCAAGCTCAGTCAATAAAGGCAATCCAAAGTCAGAGAAGCAAGTCAGAGCCAAAGTCAGTAAAGTCGGAGCTAAAGTCAGTAAAGTCAAAGCTAAAGTCTGTAAAGTCAAATGATAAATCCTGAGATAACTCAGGTGGTGGATTTAATCCGCTTGCGAAAGTCAAAGTCAGCAGCCATGCAATAAAACCAGTAACTGTGAGTTATAGATATAACTGTATACATGCTTGTCTTCCTGTGAGACATATTGTTGTTCTAGCTTTATTTGAAAGTCTTATATGCTCAGCTAGAATGTGACCTGTGCACACCTTGGTACGGTGATGCCCTGTGGATCATGATAGCTTTTAATATATCATCATGCACACTTGTATTTACAGTCTGAATTAGTCTTTGATATATTATTGTTGCTATCTTGATTCATTACTTGAATGCTTTCAGTCATTTGCCTTGATATCAATGCTTTCATATGCTTCCGCATAATTCGAGTATGAGAAAGTCCATGTCAGTCTATGATTAAGTCTACTCCGATGTTTGCCCACGTTGTCTTACTAGTAGCTAGCCCAGTATGTGGTTGGCCCCCACAATTAAAGCGTGTGCGTGGGATTAAACATCATCCGATCTTAAGTCCTATGTCTCACAATGTCTGGCTGATAGCGGCAGTCATGTCAAAATCGCGCTTAAAGTCAAAGTCAGAGCTCAAAGTCAAAGTCAAAAGTCAAGTCTCCGCTTAAAATTGTCATGGCATGTTAACTGTTAAATTTATAATCTGACTAAGCACCGCTTACAGTTGCTGTTGAATCTTTTTACAGGTTTAATCAAAGGAAAAGGTCCAGCTGACCCAAGTCTTTAGGATCTGCACGCTTGAATTTGAAGTCATTAGACCACTACAAACCTGCAATTGGTATTGATTGAAGGCAATAAGCGTGGTGGTTTGGGTAGATCAGTGCTATGTGTTGTGATTATGTATTAGATTAGTGTCCTGTTGCCCTTTTGTAGTTTTGTTTTGAACTTATTGTATGATAATCCTAATATTTGTAATGACTTAATTCCGCACTTTATTACTTCTATCTTAGTTTTGATTGATGATGTATTGCTCCTTGGGACCTAGTCATTCAGGACTGCCCCGTAAGGGACGGTCTTGACAGGATGGTATCAGAGCAATAGTTTGAGTGAATCAAGTATTATGAAAGTAATACTTGGTCTCAAACCTAAGCAATACATAAAGTGTCAATCATGTTAGGTGGCTTGAATTGAGATAGGATGTACAGACTGTTAGGATGGGAAAAAGGGTACATAGTCACTAAGTCTATTAACTGAAAGTCACTTGAATTTTTATATTTCAGTAAGAATGTCTGGACAAGGAGGAATTCCTGATAATGTCACGCCTCAGCAACTGTTTGAGATGATACAACAACTGTTAGCACAACAAAATGAACAACAAGCCAAACTAATCCAAGAACAGTTTCAGGCTCGTGATGAGGCTGAAGCAAAGCGTAAGGCTGATAAAAAGAACAAAAGAAAGGATAAGCAAATCCATAATGATAAGTCTGATTCTGATAACTCCAATGAAAATGTCCACACTGATAAACCAAAAGGTTGCTGATTCAAAGACTTTAAGTCTAGTGGTGCCTTGATATTTGAGGGTACTGTAGACCCTATCCAGGCATTGGACTGGATTTGTCACACAGAAGAGATTTTCAATATCTCTGAGTGTTTAGATTCACAAAGAGTTAAGTATGCTACTGCTCTGTTTGTCGGAGCTGCCCGCGCATGGTGGAAGACACAGAGGAGTATCTACGGAGAGGACGTCATCCAAACACTTGAATGGGAGCAATTCCTCGACATGTTCAACGCTAAGTATTGTCCCACGGATCAGCAAGATAGAATGGAAGTTCAATTGATGCAACTGACTCAAGGCGATAAGACGGTCGATGAATACGAGCACGAGTTCTCACGACTGTGTGGCTATTCATCTTATCAAGTAGCCACAGAAGAAAGAAAGATGAATCGTTTTCGTAGAGGATTGAACCCAAAGTATCGTCAGCCGATGAGTGGTAACAAATACAAGAAGTACTTGGAGATGGTGGAAGCAGCCAGACAAATTGAAAGCGAATACCTGGAGTATGGTGAGCAACTAAGCGCAGCTCAGATCAATCCTACATGTCCTTATCCACCAAAGAAGCAACGGTTCAGTAGATTCTTCAAGACAGGGAAGAACCAGTCTCAACAGACTGATCAATATAGCTCTCCTCAGAAAGCCAAATCTTACGCGATTCAATCAAAACAACGAGTGTGCAAAAGGTGTAGGAAATCACATACTGGGTTATGTAATCCAATTGATGTGACATGCTATGTTTGCAGCAAAATCGGTCATAGTAGCGAGGAATGCCCATCGAAAGGTCTTGGTTGTTCCACGTGTGGAAAACCGGGACACTTTAATAATCAATGTCCAATGAGAAGCAATAGTCAATCTCAGTCATATGCCGGAGGTTCAACAATGATGAGCACTGCTACAACTCCTTCAGCTAGAGCCCGTGCTTATCATATCACAGCCGAGGAAACAGAGGAAATGCCAGATGCAGCCATGAGTACGTTTGCTAATTAAATACATGTATCATTTGATTTTACTATAAAACTGTTCATTCATCTCTACAACATTTTTCATGCCAATTAACCAAGTTAATTGTTTAGCTTCATGCTATTCTTGGTATTGAAACAGTTGCCGATGACTAATCTCATAACCATGCCTTGCTCATTAATAACACAGTCTTCAATCTCGACCTCATTCCGATTCCATAGAAACATTTTAAAAATAGGATCGCTAAGGAGATCAGAAGAAAAAATTTCTATTCATAATTTAAATCGACTTATGATTTCAAAATAAGTCTTGAGTTCGACTGTACAACTTTGTCATCGATAGTGTATATGCGGATGACATATAAGTTGTATCAGTTGATGCTATAACATTAATGTGTTTTCAGATAAGAAATTCTACCTATAAGCGATATAAGTATCAGTGCTTGAATCATGTATGATTCAAAAGCTTTAAGGAAACCCAAAACTGAATTTTTAAGCACAAGTTTCCTCGTAAAGCCTTGTAATCTGAAAGATTACAGCGTGTCTCTTAATGAGGCAAAGTAAGAAGTTGCTGACCAATAAAATTAAATGAAAAGATGGTTTATGAACCTGATTGTCAAGCAACCCATGTCAGCTTGAAAAGAAATCAAAGAAGTCAGAGGCACAAGGCTAGAGTCAAATGGGAAATAAAGAGAGATTCTTATAAGAATTAAGCGATTGGTCTTGAATGACCAGTGAAAGTCAACTATAAGTCTATACACATGTATATATGGAATTCTTATTCCATTGTCTTGTCAATAAAAGTCTTGGCTGAAGCAAATAATGTAACCCTGGACTCGGGGAATACAAATGAAAAAGTCATCTCAAGTCATGATAACAGTCAGTGCAATCCAAAAGCCTGCTAAGCGATTGATGATAATAACATCATCAATGAGTGAAAATGATCAATAGAACATATATGAGATTCAAAAAGCCACAACTGGCTCAAGATCAAAAGAAATAGATATGACATGTCTTATTATACTAAATTGATATCTGAGTTAATTGAAAGCTATATTGAATCTCGAAGTGTGAGTCAATACAGAAAAGTATAAGCGATAAGGAGAAATCCTATAATTCGTATGTTGATTGCTTAAATCAACAAATAAGTTGTATAACATTGAAATGGCCAGTTATAAAAGCCAAAGAAGCAAAAAGTTGTGAAATACAGATGGTGCTCAATACACACCAGGAAGTTTATGTCAGATTACGGGAATTCAGAGCTACTTTGTAATTCCTAAGTTACGTTTATCTGAACATAGACAACTTCGGGGACGAAGTTATGCATGGTGGAGCCCATTCTGTAACAACCTAAACTTTTATTATCATTAAATAACATGATTAGCATTAATTAACCAGCTTAACGTTAATTAATATGTTAAATAAAATTTTAATAACATTTATTAACTATGTATTTCTTTATTATATTAATAAAAGTTACAATTAAATTGTGAGTTTTATTTATAAAATTTGCTATGAAAAAATAAAATAAAGGTTATAAGTTAAAATTGATGAAATAAAAAGTAATACAACTTTTGTGGTCAAATTGTGAAAATTAAAAACTTGTCAAAATATAAAAACCCCAAATGTGGGTTCTCCATATTAATTCAAGCTGCAAAAAGATAAAAGTCTCTCTACTTCACCCACTCTAAAAGAAACCACGGTTCCAAGATCATCACCAATATTTCAACCAAAATTTATGAATTTAAGTTGAGAAAAGATCATCAAAGCAAGCGATCAAGGCAACAAAACTCACAAGATTGTTACTAGATTTCCAAGGTAAATTTTATTGATAAAGTGTTCTTGATTGTGGGATGAAACCCACAGTTTCTTTGGACTCCGTGAACACAAAATTAGTTTACAAAACATCAATTTGAGGCAAAGATTAATGTCGAAAATGTGAAAATAAAATCTCATGTCCACCGAAACCCATTCATGTTTAAATCTAGGCATGTGGGTGTGCGTTTAGGACAGCAAGTATATATACACACACACACACACACACACACACACACACACACACATAAGTGTAAGTATGTGTAGTATGTGTTTTGTGTGAAGAATGCATGCAACAGAAAAGAGATATAAGATATATAAAACAGTGTGTGCAAGTATGTGCGTATATATATATATATATATATATATATATATATATATATATATATATATATATATATATATATATATATATATATATGCAGAAATAGGAAATGGAAGTCAACAATCCTTAATTTTATTTATATGCATGTGATGTATATGCAGAGTATATATATGTGTGTGTGTGCGTGCTGTGTGATATATATATATATATATATATATATATATATATATATGTGTGTGTGTGTGTGTGTGTGTGTGTGTGTGTGTGTGTGTTTTGTCGATGGATGACAGAAACAGTAAGCAACTTCTTTTGACTTTTTCTTTTTGCACAAATTAAGGATTTATGTGTATTTGTGTGTAAAGAAAGTAACCATATATATATATATACCTTTCTTTGACTTTTATTTTTTTTTAAAAAATGTGTATGCATGTTTGGGAGAAACCAAAACAAAAACAATAGCCATCTCTTTACTTAATTTACAAATAAATGCATGTATATGTGAAATAATTTGCAAAGGCACATTAAATTTTTATACATACATTCATTTACGTACAATTAGATATCGAGTCATGTATTATGTTCAATTTATACAAATGGGCAAAATACATAAATATTTGACTAAAAGTTCAAATAAGACCATTGCGATTAAAGGCATTATGAGTTAAGTACGTCTTCAAGAATATTAAGCTTATATGTACCATTACTCGAAATGATTTGAATTCATATGGGTGAAAATGATGGTGTTTTGATGAGTATGTCGTTCTTTGCCATGAGAATTAAAGCAAAGCCAAAGATTGATCAAATAGGTCACACATGTCCATGAAAAACATATAAGATCATAAAGTCATTCAAATCATGTCAAGGCTAAGTAATAAGCCTAATTATGAATACAACAAAGTCTAAGCTGACACGAAAAGTCAATAAAATAAGTCCATACATAAGCTTCAGAAAGTCAAAGAATTCATCAAAAATAGCCATAAAAGCTAATGTAAATTAAATTGTCATGCAAATAACAGGTTCAGCTAAATCTGAACTATGTTATAAAGTCAAAGTCTGTAAAGCCAAGCCAGAAAAGTCAAGTTAAAGCAATTAAAGTCAAGCTCAGTCAATAAAGGCAATCCAAAGTCAGAGAAGCAAGTCAGAGCCAAGGTCAGTAAAGTCGGAGCTAAAGTCAGTAAAGTCAAAGCTAAAGTCTGTAAAGTCAAATGATAAATCCTCAGATAACTCAGGTGGTGGATTTAATCCGCTTGCGAAAGTCAAAGTCTGAATTAGTCTTGGATATATTATTGTTGCTATATTGATTCATTACTTGAATGCTTTCAGTCATTTGCCTTGATATCAATGCTTTCATATGCTTCCGCATAATTCGAGTATGAGAAAGTCCATGTCAGTCTATGATTAAGTCTACTCCGATGTTTGCCCACGTTGTCTTACTAGTAGCTAGCCCAGTATGTGGTTGGCCCCCACAATTAAAGCGTGTGCGTGGGATTAAACATCATCCAATCTTAAGTCCTATGTCTCACAATGTCTGGCTGAAAGCGGCAGTCATGTCAAAATCGCGCTTAAAGTCAAAGTCAGAGCTCAAAGTCAAAGTCAAAAGTCTAGTCTCCGCTTAAAATTGTCATGGCATGTTAACTGTTAAATCTATAATCTCACTAAGCACCGCTTACAGTTGTTGTTGAATCTTTTTACAGGTTTAATCAAAGGAAAAGGTCCAGCTGACCCAAGTCTTTAGGATCTGCACGCTTGAATTTGAAGTCATTAGACCACTACAAACCTGCAATTGGTATTGATTGAAGGCAATAAGCGTGGTGGTTTGGGTTGATCAGTGCTATGTGTTGTGATTATGTATTATATTAGTGTCCTGTTGCCCTTTTGTAGTTTTGTTTTGAACTTATTGTATGATAATCCTAATATCTGTAATGACTTAATTCCGCACTTTATTACTTCTATCTTAGTTTTGATTGATGCTGTATTGCTCCTTGGGACCTAGTCATTCAGGACTGCCCCGTAAGGGACGGTCTTGACACATGTGACACACGAACATGACCAAGAGCAACACATTTCCTAACAAAATGTAAATCGATTTCCACATGTTTGGTACGCTGGTGCTGTACTGGGTTAGATGCGAGATACATGGCACTGACATTATCACAAAAAACAACGGTGGCACGGTTTAATAGACAACGAAGTTCAAGAAGGAGATTACGAATCCAAGCGTCCTCAACAACAACATTTGCCACACCTCAGTATTCAGCTTTAGCACTGGAGCGAGAAACAACAGGTTGACGCTTGGACGACCAAGAGATAAGATTGTCACCAAGGAAAACACAAAATCCAGAAGTGGACCGGCGTGTCTCAGGACAGCCGGCCCAGTGTAACACCCCAAATAATGAGGAGGTAATTATATTCCTAATAATGTAGAGTTAATATAGTTATTGAAATAATTATTATTAATTGGAGATATTAATAATATTGACTAATGAGGTAATTAACTTTGCTCAACGATTGAAATGGTAAACTTAAAGGCCATATTATGAGTAGTTGCCAATAATTTATGACATTTGCTATTATTGAGACCTGTATGATAAAAAGAAAATATAATGTGGTTAGTATTGAAATAACAAGAATGGGTAATGAACTTTTGGTACTTTTAACAAAATAAATAAATGGTTTCTTGAGGGGTGAGTATTGAATGAGAGAGAGAAGTTGGAGGGGTGTAGGTGACAAGTTGCCAAACCCACACCCCCCTTATTTTGATATAGCCGTATAACACACACACACTTGCATTTGTGTGTGTGTGTTTCTCTCAAGTGAAGAAAGGAAGAAGAAAATTAGGGTTTGTGGGTTCTTGATCAAAAATTGATGATTGAAGGCTTGGAAATCATGTTTGGTGTCATATTTGAAGGTATAAACACCTCCTCTCTTCATCTTCTTCATTTCTCTCCATTTCACCATTGTTGAAGAATGAAACCCTAAATGGGTTTATGTTGAAATGTTTTGTAATGGCTCCAATCTCTTACTATGTTGTTATATGATCAAAATGGAGCCATAATATGTAATTACATTGGTAGTTTGAGTTAGTTTTGGTTGGAACCCAATCTAGGGCTCAAATGAGCTTTATTGGGTTATGGATTTGAGTTTTATGTTTTAGTAAGTGAATGATGTTCAATATTGAATCATATATGTTGATATGTTGATATGGAATCAAAATGGAATTAAGTAGAAGCTCATATGGAGCTTTGAAGAGGTGATTTGGGTTTTAACCCACTTATTAACTCAAAAGAGTTCTTATGGACTAATTGGCAATCTTTTATGATTTAAATGTGTGAAAGGGTATAAAATGGTCTAAATATGTTAGATTAATGATTCCATGTATTGGTTAGGGTTAAACTCGGGCAAAGGCTCAAGATTGGTGTTTGGAGCCAAAATCGCACGCCAAGTGTTCGGTGAAATGCCACAATGAGTTCTTAACCATTGTTGGGTTGAATTGAATGATTAAATATAAATTGAATGTCTAAACATAGCCCAAATATGTTATATATAACAATGGAATTAAATAGAAGCTAGTAGGAACTCATTTGAAGTTTTGAAAGCTTAGTTTGGGTTTTGGTTATTTAGAACTCACTTGGAGTTCGTATGAACTCCATGAAGTAATAGCATGCTATGTTATAGTATAATATGTTTGGAAAGTGTTCAATTGTGTTATTAAAGTGTTTGCATGAGTTGGGAAACACAAAGTATGTGCAAGAACTCAATTTGGTGTTTTAAGTCGAAACCGCACGCCAAGTGTTCGGTGAAATGCCCCAATGAGTTCCTAATCATTGTCGAGATGAATTAAATGTTTGAATATATTATGAATACCTAATAATAGCCTAAATATGTCAGATATTGCTATGGAATTGATTAGAATTGAAAATGAGCTCAAATGGAGCTTAGTGTTGTCGGTTGGAGCTTTCGGTCATTTTCGGACTCGTTCGGAGTCCGTATGAGCTCCATTGAATCATGGAATGTTATGAAATCATTTTAATATGTTTAGAGGTGTCTAAGTGACCTTAATATGCTATAAATATTGTTAGTAAAGTCGTTCCAAAGTTACAAAATCAGTTACGAAGGTTTTAGGGACTTTGGTGAGCATTGGGGGCTTGGATGGTGCAGTTGGACCAGACCAGAAGCCTGGTCGCGGTGCTACCCTCCCCTGGGTCGCGCCATGACCACCTTGCTACCCCAAAATTGTGTTTTGGTTGGTCGGGGGTCGGTGCTTGGGTCTTATTCGTTCGTTGCACCTCTAAATTAAGTGTTTTAAGGGTTTGAGGGCCTTTGATCCATTCTGGAACTCCTAAGGCCTCACATGAACTTAGTACTTTCGGTTTGATAACCCAATACCCTTAGCCCACTCTTAGGGGCTTATCTTGTGTTCGGGGGCTTACGTGTACGCGTTATGAATGCTTCTAGGTGAATTGACTCGAAAGGAGTTTGATTGCAAGCTTTAGCCATTCTCCGGGCTATTGTGGCTTTATTGGAAGGCTTTGGAATCTTCTTAACCAATCACTGTGAGTTCTAGGACTAATGTAGATGAATGATTACATGTTAATTGTTGTTTGTGCCATTGTTGATAACATGCTACTTGATCATGCATATTCACATGTTATAGATGGATTCATTGTAGCCTTATTGAACATGCTGTCATGCATCATGAATTGAAAAGTGAATTGTCATGCTAGTTGATATTGTTGTGGATTGGTTTGTCGTGCATCTCATATAGTATGCGTAACTGCTTATTTGTATGGATAACAATGATTGGAAGATGGCAATTCGTGTTGGTTAACCTAGTAGGTTGGACTATTCGCTTTTGTGGTTGATTAATAATAGTTGGGATATATGCATGACCCCTTCAGGTTGTATATTGGGTCGCATTCGTGGAAATCTAATTGATTATGATTTGGCATAAAGGACTATTTAACTGGTAGGCTTATTAGTAAGGTCAAACGACCCCGATGATATGTTAGAACCATTGTTGCGGTATGATTAGTAGAACCACATAGAAGGTTTCTTTTAATTGGTCTTATGGACCGTTATAGACTCTCATGAGTCATATTGAACCCTAAATTGTTGTGGAATGCGTTTTGGACCCCTTTGGATATCCATGAAATATTCCTGGCCCCTTTGGATGCCAGATGCCGACATACTTGCACCGTCGGAAGTCCCGTACTTGCTAGGGACAATCCCGTACTTGCTAGGGACAGCCTCGTACTTGCTAGAGGCAATACCACTCCCGACTTTGACAGGGAACCCTAGACGACCATTGGGTATGTGGTATTTAGATTTGGATGGGATTATCTCGTGTGAGGACAGCAACGGGCCGCCTGCGGGCGATGATTTTGACACGTTGGGCTGCAAGCATGAGTTATATCCTAGTGGCGGTGTTGACATCATGTGAGGACGGCAACGGGCCGCCTTCGTGGCGATGATTATGACACGTTGGGCCGCAAGCATGTTTGTTCACACCTTTGAATTGGAGTTATTAGTAGTACGTACTGTGGTAATGTAACGTGCCGATTTGGTAAGGCATCTTTGCAAAAGCGTTACAACGTGCTACTATGACACGCGTTGGAATCCCCACTTTGGCTCGACTATGTCTAGCGGTGTAGTGGATTCCAAGAGTTGAGTTGGTCCTCACCTTGACTCGGCTAGGCCGGGCGGTGACGGTGGAATATGTGACATTGGTAAATATCGTGAATGCTAATAGTCCTTAGTGAGATGAGTCATCTTGTTGAGAATTCGAATAGGTAAATAATTGGTGTGGGACACCGATAGTCCTCAACGAGGATGAGGTGATCCCATTCTATCTTGGCATTGGCCATCCTTGGCCCCTATATCTTTAGTTGATTGAAATTATGTGTTGGATATACATGGTTAGCATGTTAATTGTTATTTATATTAATCCTGGAATTCACTAAACAACTTTTGTTGTTTACCCCTTTAGTTGTTAACCTTTTGCAGGTTTGAGCTATCGAGCGGGAAGAGTATATTCTTCCTCGTTATTCAAAGTGTAGACTCGAGACTAACGGTATGCTTTGGTGATTGTGTTGGGTTTGGGTTAGTCGACCTCTTGGCCTTGACTATTCGTTTGCAGGATCATGACCTGTAACCTTGTAGATTCAATAGTTGTTTATTCGGATGCATCACTTATGATGCATTAATTGTAAAAGTTTTAATTCTACCCTAATTCCGCAAGTATTGATGTATAAATTATTGTTAATTACACTAAAATATGTATTATTGTTGTATGGGTGTTTCAATTTGGTATCAGAGACGTGGTTCATCGACTGAGTATAGTGCACGATACTCACCCTTGAACCCTTGGATGATGCTTATATTGACCCACCTAGGCAAATATTATGACAACAAACATAGGTTTGAACTCTGGCCTAGGATGGGGATACTTTGGGTAGACTTATGCAAATTTTGCGTGATGATATGTACAATTGAAGTATATATATATTATCTATAGTCGACATTGGGTTCGACATTGTCAGTTTTAAAATGGTAATTTTATGGAGGAGATTTGAGAGTGAAATATGAATAAATGTACCCTAGTTGTTGGGTATAAAATAATTTGAAGACGTGTGTACCCACGTCATGTATTGAACCTTGAATGTATAGGCGTAGCGACCGATTGGGTCGATTGAGGATAAGAAGCTTGACATGAGAGTCTTGTGTTAGCCATATAGGCTTAATGTCGCTTGGGCTATAATGAAATATGCTTATTGTGTGATTTATGACATTAAGGTCATCTAATATTGTATAAGAAAATTGTGATATTCCTTCCTTCAGGTGTGTTGTGAAGTGTACTCGACTCCACGAGTGTGATTTGTCTTGTCAGGACCGCGAGGCCCATTTTCCAATGGGATCTATGAATATAGTTCCTAATGAATTAGTTTGGCCATTGATTTTCGACATTGATTTTCGAAGCGTATAAAGTTTCATAAATGAGAGTGTTTGAAGGACGACCTAGTGTGTCATAAATGTGAAGAGATATGACATATTCGACCTAGATGTCCAATGTGGTGATTAGTTGTCGGGAACGTGGTTATGTGGGCCACATGATTCGCGAATGCCTTTGATGGAAGGCTAATTTTGACGAGGCTGGAGCTACAGCCGAGTATGAATCTTCGTAGTGGAAGCATTGTCTTCCAATTATGACCTCCGTAACGTTTCCTTGAGACGCTTTTATGTTGTTGTTGCGTCCTATTTGAATCATTTTGACAAATTGTCGTTAAGATGGAATTAATGCATGATTAATAAGTTGGTTTAATTAGGGAGCCAACCTCAATCATGTGGTAGTATGACATAATTATGTAATGGTAGACGTGAGGTCTAGTCAAATGGTGCTGATAGCACCCCGACTTTATATAAGTAATGAATTTTATTGCTAGTAAGCAATAACTAATGTTGATTAAAAATTGATAATCCGGGTAAATAAGTGGCATTTTAACTACCACCCGGTTGGTAAGCCAAAACCTAAATGAACTTTAAGATGCAAAAGTTCCTTGTAAAATTTTAGTTGCTATGAGTAGCATTAGGCGGTGTCAAATTTGATGGCAACGCCTGGGAAATTATCCCCAATAGAACTAATTTTGTATTTGAAAATGAAAAAAAAAAAAATTTTGACGTTTAATGGTAAATTCCTGGAATATTTAGGAGTTGCGTTAGCGCAATGGGGGAAGTAGACAATTTGTGCCTCCAAGATTAGTCAAATGACTATAAATGAGGATTAACCAATAATGATTTTTGGGGTTTGGCGGCAATTGTTTTGTCAATGAGTGTGGTTGAATAGATGACATGTGTCATCACATTGAAGTTAAACATGAAAATTTGTGTGTACTCCTAAATTGTGAAAGGGGAGTATATTGGCTTAAAATATAAGAACCAACTTTCCCAAAGAAATTGAATATTTGGTAATAAACCCTTAATTTGTGAGTAAGGGTGGATGAGCTCTAAGTTGAAATTGAGCAAACTATTGTGGACTAGCTCTAAGTCTCAATTGAGCACTTAATTGATCGTTGTTCGCTTGATACAACAAAAATTTTGTCTACTAACATGTCGGTAATGTGATAAAATATTGAAATGAATAAAAATGGCATATTGAAGCTACTTAGCGGATGAATCATTGTTCTTAGAGAACAATTGAACCAATATGTTGATTTATAATGATAAAGTCATTTAATGTGACTAGATTATGTTCATGGTCAGATGCTTGAATATCACGTGGTCTGGTGGTAATTCTATGTGTATAGGATCTTATTATGTCATTTGACTCGGTAAAATCATGTGAGTTCTAGGATTATGTCGTTGGGGTAATCGTATTATTTGAAATGATTGTTGTTTGGATGTGAGGTCGCTAGCATCTGTTCATCTCTGTGTGCTCATTGCCTATGCATATTCGGAAAGTGTCAATTAGCCTCCGCGGTGTAATAAGACGTGTGGTCTTTAAAACACCTTTGAATTGTGTTGAGTCTTAGGATTCCGAGGACGAAATCTTTTAACGGGGGAAGAATTGTAACACCCCAAATAATGAGGAGGTAATTATATTCCTAATAATGTAGAGTTAATATAGTTATTGAAATAATTATTATTAATTGGAGATATTAATAATATTGACTAATGAGGTAATTAACTTTGCTCAACGATTGAAATGGTAAACTTAAAGGCCATATTATGAGTAGTTGCCAATAATTTATGACATTTGCTATTATTGAGACCTGTATGATAAAAAGAAAATATAATGTGGTTAGTACTGAAATAACAAGAATGGGTAATGAACTTTTGGTACTTTTAACAAAATAAATAAATGGTTTCTTGAGGGGTGAGTGTTGGGAAATAATTTAAGTATTTTCAAACTGTTAGTTAGACTTCTCAGACTGTTAGTAGATTTTTCATGTAAATACAAAGTTCATGCTGCTAGTTGAAGAAACTCGAGCTGCCAGTGTAAAAGTTCAAGCTGCCAGAGCAAAACAACTCAAGCTGCTCAGTTCATGCTGTCAAGAGATTCAAGCTGCTCAACAGTTTCATAAACAGAAAGTGCTGATTTTCAGGAAACGATATCTACATGAAGATTCCAGCATATCTACTATCAGAGAAGTCATAGTCCTTCAAGGAAACAAGTCCAAAAAGCAATATAAATAGACAGAATAGGTTTTCTATTGAATAGAAGTTTTCTACATATTTTGAGTCTGTAATTGCTTTGTTGATTAAGTTTTCTCAAGCCTCTAAGGTTGTAAAACCCTAAGAACAGTCTGTGTTCTTCGTCTAATCAAAACAGATTAGAGGTGATTGTAATCATTGAATTCAGCAATACAAACAGTCTTGATTACTTCTTATGTTTTATGTTTCATTGGTTCTAAAAGTTTTTGTTAAAATAATTAAGTGTTATTCCGCAAACTTCTTAATTAAACTTTGATTCAAAGCAAGATTATTGATTTATACTCTGATAAATTTCAAATCAGTTAATCTTGGTTATTTAGTTTTAGATCCTGACAAGTGGTATCAGAGCCAGGTTGTTCTTTGTTTTTCAAAGTTGAAAACTTTCTTTCAAATTTTTAATCTTTTACAATGGAATTTGAAAATAGCAGCAGTGGATCTGGGCAAGGACTCAAAGTGCCTATGCTCAAGCCCACTGAGTTTGAGATGTGGAAACTCAGGATTCAACAGCATATTCAATTCATTGATTATGCCATATGGGAAGCTGTTGAATTCCCTCCTGTAGTTGATCCAGAACTTGATGCTGAGGGAAAACCAGTCAAAACCCCTCCAAAAACTGAACTTGAAAGGAAGGCTAGAATGAATGAAGTGAAAGCACTCACACTATTACAAATAGCCATTCCTAATGCTTATCAACATCAGTTCAAAAAGTTTTATACTGCTCACTCTCTTTGGAATGCCTTAGAGAAGAGGTTTGCTGGTAATGCCAGTACCAAGAGAAATCAAAAAGACCTCTTGAAACAGCAGTATGAAAACTTTTCTGGTGGCAAGAATGAAAACCTCACTCAAATCTTTGACAGGTTCAACAAACTGATAAGTGAACTGGAAAGTGCAAAGGTCAATCTGGATCAAGATGAAGTCAACAGAAAGTTTCTCAGATCTCTTGGAGAAGAATGGACAGTCTATGCTGCACAGTGGAGAACAAAAGACACTCTTGATGAGATAGAATTGGATGATCTGTATAACAGTCTAAGAGTGTTTGAGACTGAGATTGATGCTAAAAAGAAATCCTTTTCTTATAATCACAACACTGCTCTTCTGTCTTCTGAAAAATCTAATAACTGTGATTCTTTTTCAGGTGGTGATGGCAATTCTGTTGAAACTCACCATGAGGCATTTGTTGCCAATGATGGATTATTTGCTCTAAATGTTGAAGACTTGGAACAAATTCATCCAGATGATCTTGAAGAGATGGATTTAAAGTGGCAACATGCGATGCTGACCATGAGAGCCAAAAGATTTCTGAAAAGAACTGGTAGGGCCAACTTTCAAGCCAAGACAGAAGGCAAACCATCTTTTGATAAATCAAAAGTGGAATGCTATAAATGCCATATGCTTGGTCACTTTGCCAGAGAATGTAGATCTCAAGGTCAACAGCCATCAAGGACTTCACAGCCCATCCAAGCGTCCTCATCAACAGCACTTGTCTCTCAAGAAGACAATGTGTTTGACTGGAGTGATCAGACAGAGGAAGAATTTCAAAATCAAGCACTTATGGCAGAAACATCAAATGTCTCCTCCACTGAACTACCATCTGAGGTAAATTCTAAACTCTGCTCTCAATCATGCAAAAATATGGTTAAAAAGTACAGAGATCATAATGAGAGCATGTGCAAAACTCTAGCTAAGATGGAAGAAAGGAGATATGAATATATGCAAGCCATAGAAGATCTGGAAAAACAGATCAATGATTATAAGGATAATGAGATTCAAATGGGGTATGATAGAAACTATCATGAATGGGAGAAAAAGGAACTCAATAAGAAAATAGAATCTCTGAATAAAAAGGTAGAAGAAACTGAACAGAAGGTGTTAGAGGCTAATGAGAAACTGGAATCTGTTAACATAGATCTAGGTAACTTCAAGTTAGCAAATCAAAAGCTAGAACACCTAATGGAAGTTCAATTCAAAGATAGAGTCAAATCTCAGGTCAATCCCAAAGAAGGAATAGGATACAGAGCTACTCCTCCTCCATACAACAACAAGTACATACACCCAATGAGTGAGGTTGCTGATAGACTTGTCAATGAACCACTAGATGAGTCTATGACTATTGTAGATCCTATCCTTGATAACAATCCTGAATTAAAAGAAGATAAGAGTCAAAATAGAGACTGTGACACAAAGAGTGCACCCATAGAAGTCCAAGTTCCCAGTAAGAAAGGAAAAGAGAATATGAGTGTATGCAATGCTACTCCTCAAGTTTCTGTACATTCTAACTGTAACACTGCATCTTCATCAAAAGGAACTAAAAGAGGTAAAACTGTTTCTATCTGCACATGCCAAAAGCATGGTGTTCAAAAGTTTCCTAAACAACAGCAGGTAAGAGGAAACCAGAGAAACAAGAACCAGAAATTGACAGAAAAGTCTGGTGTTCCAATTCAAACTGTCAAAAGATGCTTTCACTGTGGAAGGAAGAATCACTTAGCCAAGGATTGTTTTTACAAACCAGCTGTTGCAAAACAGACTGTGCATCACACAAAATCAAATCCTAATCAAGCAAAGCACTCAAAAGTGAAACCTTCCACAGCAGCTCCAAAGAAAACAGTTGATCACAGATTCTCAAAAGTGAATAAAAAACAGTCCACACATCAAAAACAAGTTTTGGCAAAGCCTAAATCAAGTTTTAAACAAATATGGTGTGTCAAGGACAAATCTGTTGCTCAAACTGCTAATGCAAAAGATCAGACTGCTAAGTCAAAATCTGATGCTGTTAGTGCAAAAACTGAAACTGTTAGCACTACAAACACAGCTCAAGCTGCTGGTCATCAAACTGGAGCTGCTAGTGAATCATCTGAGACTGTCAGAAGAAAAGATGATCAAAATAGTTGGATACCTCATATTATCACTAAATACTCTCCAAAGACTCCATCAGTAGATCTCACCAAGTATAAGAAGTCAAAAACAGTTTTTAGTTATGTCAATGTACAAGGCCAACCCAAAACCAATTTGGTTTGGGTTTACTCCACTACTAACTAAGCTGTTATTTGTGCAGGGCAACCACAGGTCTCCTCATAGAACAAGATGGCATCTGGACAGTGGATGCTCTAGGCACATGACAGGCAATTCTGAATGCTTGTCAAATTTCAAAGGCTTTGATGGAGGTTTTGTTGCATTTGGAGGCAACTCAAAAGGAGGTAAAGTTACAGGTAAAGGCACTGTTAATGCAGGCAACATGACATTCCATGATGTTCTGTATGTTGAACAGCTGAAGTACAATTTATTGAGTGTCTCTCAAATCTGTGACAAACAAAACATTGTTCTGTTCACAGATTCCGAGTGCATTGTTCCTACAACAGTCCAAGCAGCTCCATCAACAACAACAATCCAAGTAGCACCAACAGTCCCAGTTTCTAGGCTAGCAGTCCCAACAGCTTCTCAAGCTGTTAGCCTAGAAACTCAAGCTGCTCCTTCAAAAGTCACTGGAGTTGTGATCAGGGAAGGCATTCAAGCTCCATCAAGTACAGTCCAAGCAACATCCTCTTCTGCAAAAGACAAAGGCAAGGGCATTCTTATTGAATCTCCAAAGCACAAATTCTCCTCCAAAGAAGCCCAGATTGCCTTTGATGCTGAAGTTGCCAAAAGGTTAGCAGAAGAACAGGATAAAGAATTAGATCAGCAAGCCCAGCCCCCAATAGATGATGATGAGACATTAGGTGATTACCTAAAGGGGTTTGTGGGCAAACAAGGTGAAAAGAAGAGAAAGATGCCAACAGGGCACACCAAGGCTGAGCACAGAAGATTCTTAATCAATTTTGCCTTTGCAGCAGGTATTCCAAAGAAAATGGCTCAGTCCATGACTACTGAAAGGCTGCAGGAAATACATGATAAAGAAATGGAGAAAAGAAAGAAAGCAAAAACCTCCCAAGAAGTCCAATCATCACAAGAACCAGCTCAACCTACTACAAGTCATATTCAAGCTGCTGCCAGTACACCTGTTCCCACTGATCAAGCTGCTCTTTCTATTCCTTCATCGGTTAAAAGGCTGCTCTTTGAGCAACAACTACAAAAGGCCATGGAGATAGAGAAGTTGATTGATCAACATGATTTTACAAAGCCTCAAATCAACTACTGGTTTGCTAAGTCACTGGATGACCGTGACTTGAGAATTAAGTTTGTGATAAGAAGAGAGTCTGGTCCTGAAGAAGAATATGATACATTTTGGCAGATGGTTCAGAAGTTGACCAGAGATGAGCTTATCAGAATGCACAACATTGGGTCTGTATCACAAGTTAGATCTTCTCTACCACAAGTGAAACAAGTCATCAGAGATCTGAAGTCCATTGTTGATCCTGAATTTATTAGAAAAGATGTAGAGGATGCCAACAAGAAGGGATTGAAAATCAAGGAAGTTAATATTTTTGTCAAATCCAGGACTTACAGAATCAAATTCACAGATGGATCTGGTATGTTCTTTAATCTTGAATTCTATGATCTTCCAAAGAATATACTACTCCAGATGAAGTCTGTCAGAATATCTTGTGATAGAGATGAGCTAAAGAGAGAATTTTTGAAGGCTATAGATCATAAACTTGCACAGTTGTAAGTTTTTGAAAGCCTTGGTTTGTGAATAACAGTTTACTTTTTCATTTCCATGTTTGTATAGAACTTAAAGTCTTGTGCAAAGAATTTAAGTTAGGGGGAGATTGTTGGGAAATAATTTAAGTATGTTCAAACTGTTAGTTAGACTTCTCAGACTGTTAGTAGATTTTTCATGTAAATACAAAGCTCATGCTGCTAGTTGAAGAAACTCGAGCTGCCAGTGTAAAAGTTCAAGCTGCCAGAGCAAAACAACTCAAGCTGCTCAGTTCATGCTGTCAAGAGATTCAAGCTGCTCAACAGTTTCATAAACAGAAAGTGCTGATTTTCAGGAAACGATATCTACATGAAGATTCCAGCATATTTACTATCAGAGAAGTCATAGACCTTCAAGGAAACAAGTCCAAAAAGCAATATAAATAGACAGAATAGGTTTTCTATTGAATAGAAGTTTTCTACATATTTTGAGTCTGTAATTGCTTTGTTGATTAAGTTTTCTCAAGCCTCTAAGGTTGTAAAACCCTAAGAACAGTCTGTGTTCTTCGTCTAATCAAAACAGATTAGAGGTGATTGTAATCATTGAATTCAGCAATACAAACAGTCTTGATTACTTCTTATGTTTTACGTTTCATTGGTTCTGAAAGTTTTTGTTAAAATAATTAAGTGTTATTCCGCAAACTTCTTAATTAAACTTTGATTCAAAGCAAGATTATTGATTTATACTCTGATAAATTTCAAATCAGTTAATCTTGGTTATTTAGTTTTAGATCCTGACAGTGAGTATTGAATGAGAGAGAGAAGTTGGAGGGGTGTAGGTGACAAGTTGCCAAACCCACACCCCCCTTATTTTGATATAGCCGTATAACACACACACACACTTGCATTTGTGTGTGTGTGTTTCTCTCAAGTGAAGAAAGGAAGAAGAAAATTAGGGTTTGTGGGTTCTTGATCAAAAATTGATGATTGAAGGCTTGGAAATCATGTTTGGTGTCATATTTGAAGGTATAAACACCTCCTCTCTTCATCTTCTTCATTTCTCTCCATTTCACCATTGTTGAAGAATGAAACCCTAAATGGGTTTATGTTGAAATGTTTTGTAATGGCTCCAATCTCTTAGTATGTTGTTATATGATCAAAATGGAGCCATAATATGTAATTACATTGGTAGTTTGAGTTAGTTTTGGTTGGAACCCAATCTAGGGCTCAAATGAGCTTTATTGGGTTATGGATTTGAGTTTTATGTTTTCGTAAGTGAATGATGTTCAATATTGAATCATATATGTTGATATGTTGATATGGAATCAAAATGGAATTAAGTAGAAGCTCATATGGAGCTTTGAAGAGGTGATTTGGGTTTTAACCCACTTATTAACTCAAAAGAGTTCTTATGGAGTAATTGGCAATCTTTTATGATTTAAATGTGTGAAAGGGTATAAAATGGTCTAAATATGTTAGATTAATGATTCCATGTATTGGTTGGGGTTAAACTCGGGCAAAGGCTCAAGATTGGTGTTTGGAGCCAAAACCGCACGCCAAGTGTTCGGTGAAATGCCACAATGAGTTCTTAACCATTGTTGGGTTGAATTGAATGATTAAATATAAATTGAATGTCTAAACATAGCCCAAATATGTTATATATAACAATGGAATTAAATAGAAGCTAGTAGGAACTCATTTGAAGTTTTGAAAGCTTAGTTTGGGTTTTGGTCATTTAGAACTCACTTGGAGTTCGTATGAACTCCATGAAGTAATAGCATGCTATGTTATAGTATAATATGTTTGGAAAGTGTTCAATTGTGTTATTAAAGTGTTTGCATGAGTTGGGAAACACAAAGTATGTGCAAGAACTCAATTTGGTGTTTTAAGTCGAAACCGCACGCCAAGTGTTCGGTGAAATGCCCCAATGAGTTCCTAATCATTGTCGAGATGAATTAAATGTTTGAATATATTATGAATACCTAATAATAGCCTAAATATGTCAGATATTGCTATGGAATTGATTAGAATTGAAAATGAGCTCAAATGGAGCTTAGTGTTGTCGGTTGGAGCTTTCGGTCATTTTCGGACTCGTTCGGAGTCCGTATGAGCTCCATTGAATCATGGAATGTTATGAAATCATTTTAATATGTTTAGAGGTGTCTAAGTGACCTTAATATGCTATAAATATTGTTAGTAAAGTCGCTCCAAAGTTACAAAATCAGTTACGAAGGTTTTAGGGACTTTGGTGAGCATTGGGGGCTTGGATGGTGCAGTTGGACCAGACCAGAAGCCTGGTCGCGGCGCTACCCTCCCCTGGGTCGCGCCATGACCACCTTGCTGCCCCAAAATTGTGTTTTGGTTGGTCGGGGGTCGGTGCTTGGGTCTTATTCGTTCGTTGCACCTCTAAATTAAGTGTTTTAAGGGTTTGAGGCCCTTTGATCCATTCTGGAACTCCTAAGGCCTCATATGAACTTAGTACTTTCGGTTTGATAACCCAATACCTTTAGCCCACTCTTAGGGGCTTATCTTGTGTTCGGGGGCTTATGTGTACGCGTTATGAATGCTTCTAGGTGAATTGACTCGAAAGGAGTTTGATTGCAAGCTTTAGCCATTCTCCGGGCTATTGTGGCTTTATTGGAAGGCTTTGGAATCTTCTTAACCAATCACTGTGAGTTCTAGGACTAATGTAGATGAATGATTACATGTTAATTGTTGTTTGTGCCATTTTTGATAACATGCTACTTGATCATGCATATTCACATGTTATAGATGGATTCATTGTAGCCTTATTGAACATGCTGTCATGCATCATGAATTGAAAAGTGAATTGTCATGCTAGTTGATATTGTTGTGGATTGGTTTGTCGTGCATCTCATATAGTATGCGTAACTGCTTATTTGTATGGATAACAATGATTGGAAGATGGCAATTCGTGTTGGTTAACCTAGTAGGTTGGACTATTCGCTTTTGTGGTTGATTAATAATAGTTGGGATATATGCATGACCCCTTCAGGTTGTATATTGGGTCGCATTCGTGGAAATCTAATTGATTATGATTTGGCATAAAGGACTATTTAACTGGTAGGCTTATTAGTAAGGTCAAACGACCCCGATGATATGTTAGAACCATTGTTGCGGTATGATTAGTAGAACCACATAGAAGGTTTCTTTTAATTGGTCTTATGGACCGATATAGACTCTCATGAGTCATATTGAACCCTAAATTGTTGTGGAATGCGTTTTGGACCCCTTTGGATATCCATGAAATATTCCTGGCCCCTTTGGATGCCAGATGCCGACATATTTGCACCGTCGGAAGTCCCGTACTTGCTAGGGACAGTCCCGTACTTGCTAGGGACAGCCTCGTACTTGCTAGAGGCAATACCACTCCCGACTTTGACAGGGAACCCTAGACGACCATGGGGTATGTGGTATTTGGATTTGGATGGGATTATCTCGTGTGAGGACAGCAACGGGCCGCCTGCGGGCGATGATTTTGACACGTTGGGCTGCAAGCATGAGTTATATCCTAGTGGCGGTGTTGACATCATGTGAGGACGGCAACGGGCCGCCTTCGTGGCGATGATTATGACACGTTGGGCCGCAAGCATGTTTGTTCACACCTTTGAATTGGAGTTATTAGTAGTACGTACTGTGGTAATGTAACGTGCCGATTTGGTAAGGCATCTTTGCAAAAGCGTTACAACGTGCTACTATGACACGCGTTGGAATCCCCACTTTGGCTCGACTATGTCTAGCGGTGTAGTGGATTCCAAGAGTTGAGTTGGTCCTCACCTTGACTCGGCTAGGCCGGGCGGTGACGGTGGAATATGTGACATTGGTAAATATCGTGAATGCTAATAGTCCTTAGTGAGATGAGTCATCTTGTTGAGAATTCGAATAGGTAAATAATTGGTGTGGGACACCGATAGTCCTCAACGAGGATGAGGTGATCCCATTCTATCTTGGCATTGGCCATCCTTGGCCCCTATATCTTTAGTTGATTGAAATTATGTGTTGGATATACATGGTTAGCATGTTAATTGTTATTTATATTAATCCTGGAATTCACTAAACAACTTTTGTTGTTTACCCCTTTAGTTGTTAACCTTTTGCAGGTTTGAGTTATCGAGCGGGAAGAGTATATTCTTCCTCGTTATTCAAAGTGTAGACTCGAGACTAACGGTATGCTTTGGTGATTGTGTTGGGTTTGGGTTAGTCGACCTCTTGGCCTTGACTATTCGTTTGCAGGATCATGACCTGTAACCTTGTAGATTCAATAGTTGTTTATTCGGATGCATCACTTATGATGCATTAATTGTAAAAGTTTTAATTCTACCCTAATTCCGCATAATTACACTAAAATATGTATTATTGTTGTATGGGTGTTTCACCCAGTTAGCATCAGTGTAAGAGACCATACGATCAACTACCGATGGACGAAGACGAAGACCATAGGATAGAGTTCCCTGAACATAACGAAGGATGTGTTTTAAGGCGTTGAGATGAGGTTCACGAGGATCATGCATGTATAGGCAGATCTGTTGAACCGCATAAGTAATATATGGATGCGTGATTGTGAGATATTGTAACGCACCGGCAAGACTTCGATATAGAGAGGGATCCGAGACGGGTTGACCTGCTGAGGACAGTTTGGCCTTAGTGTCCGCGGGAGTGGAACAGGGGTTGCAAAAAGACATATCAGCACGATCAAGTATTTCGCGAGCAAACACAGTTTGTGATAGAGACAAACCGGAAGAGTCGCGTTTGGCAGCAACGCTAATAAAGTAGGAGAGAGGACCATGATCAGTCATAGCAAACTCAGACGAGAGTCGGGAGATGACTTTGGCCACTAGAGATGGAGATGACACAGTCAAGATGATATCATCAACATACAAGAGCAGAAAGATGGAAAGAACATCACTGTAGATTTGCTACTAATGAAGCCAATGGAAGTTATATAAGCGACAAATCGATGATACCAGGCTCGTGGTGCCTGTTTGAGACCATAGAGAGCCTTAAGAAGCCGAAAAACATGATTAGGAAACTTAGGATGAACATATCCAGGAGGCTGTTTCATATACACCTCTTCGGTCAGATCACCATTTAGAAACGCATTTTTGACATCAAGTTGGTGAATGGGCCACTGACGGGATATAGCAATACTAAGAACAGTGTGGATTGTGACACGTTTGACAACAGGGCTAAAGGTTTCATCAAAATCGAGACCTGGTTGTTGAGAAAACCCTTGAGCTACAAGACGACCCTTGTACCAATTAAGCTTGCCAGTACTGTCAAGTTTGTGTCTATATAGCCATCGACATCCGACAATGTTAACACCCGAAGGAGGAGGAACAAGAACCCATGTTTTGTTAGATAAAAGAGCTGACATTTCAGCATCCATAGTTGATTTCCAATTTGGATCTCTAATGGCTTGAGTTGTGGAACGAGGAATTGGAAAAATGTCAGAAGTGGCAAATAGATTAAGAATTTGACGTGGTTTTAGGTGACCAGTTTGGGACCTAGTAACCTTAGGATGAGATGGTTGGGGGTGGGATGGGGATGAAGAATCATCCGAGGCGGATGTATTAGGAGCCGTAGAGGAAGTGGTGGGGGATGACTGAGTCCGCCCGTTAGAGGGTGGTTGAGAGACAATCAGGTTGGGCGAAGGGGTGAGGGAGGAGAGAGGAATAGGAGTTTCGTCAATGAAGGAGTCAAATTCCTCAGTCGAAGGAGGGGAGTGAAAATCGGCAAATGGAAAGTGTGTCTCGTCAAAGATGACATGACGAGAGGTAATCACAGTCTGTGTAGTCAGGTCAAGACATCGATATCCACGATGATCTGGTGAGGGACCTAGGTAAGCACAAGTAGATGATCGAGGAGAAAGCTTGTGAGGAGCAGTAGAGGATGTGTTGGGGTAGCATAAGCAGCATAATACACGAAGGTGATTGTAGGAAGGGAAGAATCCGAACAGAAGTTCAAATGGGGTTTTGAATTGAAGAGTTATGGTGGCAAGAAGGTTTAGAGTGTGAACAGCATTAAGTAGCGACTCAACCCAAAAAGAAGTCGGTAGGCGTGCTTCAATCAAGGATGTGGGAATGATGTTATTAATGGTGCGAATAGATCTTTCAGCTTTGTCGTTTTGTTGAGACGTGTATGGACACGAGAAACGAAATTATATTCCATTAGTTTGGAAAAGTTGGTGAAAAGCTTTATCATCATATTCACGCCCATTATCACATTGAAAACTTTTTATATCAGTTTTAAATTGATTATTAATATAAGCTCGAAACTGACAGAAAGTTTTAAAGACATCACTTTTTGCATGTAAAGGAAAAACCCACAAAAAATGTGAGAAATCATCCAGAAACAATAATATAATATTTGAAGCCGCTATTACTCAAAACCGGAGCTGTCCACAAATCAGAATGAACTAATTCAAATAACATTGAAGTTTTTGAAGTAGAGGAAGATAATGGTAAACGACTATGTTTGCCAAGCTGACATGCATGACACATCGATACATTATTCGTAGAACATGAAATAAAATTACGATTCTTAAAAAAGGTAAAATAGACGGGCCCGGATGACCTAGACGTAGGTGCCAGGTGGAAGCGGAAACCGTGGAGACAAACGCAGAGGCTTGCGAGGAAACAGACGGAAGAATAGGATAAAGATCACCGACACTATCACATCGCTGGATAACGTGACCTGTTTCAAGATCCTTGATAGAGAAACCAAATGGGTCAAATTCAACAGAAACAGAGTTATCAGTAGTAAATTGACGAACAGAAATGAGGTTTTTGACCATTTGGTTTGAAATAAGAATATTATTTAACTTGAGTCTATTGTTAGAGAAAGGAAAAAAAGAGTGCCCAGTAGCAGTAGCCGGAAGTACAACACCGTTACGAACCATAATGGATTTAGAATTACAAGGAGTTAGAGAGTGAATGTTACCTTGTATAAATGACATGTGAGAACTAGCACCTGAATTCATGTAGAAGTTCGGGTCTTGAGCTTGCTGAACAGACATCGACTGAAAGACTGATGTTAGGTCCGTGAACTGTGGTAGCCCAGAGGTAGCATGTCCACCAAAGTTACTGAAGACCAAAGGATGGATGATGTTGCTGAAGATTTTGACCATGTGCATTGGAGCTCAGAGACGATTGCGATTGGAAGGGAGTTGAAGATGACTGTGGATACTGCGGTGGATATGGCGGTGGATATTGTGTTGGTGCTGGAGATGCAGGCTGATACTGGCCAAGAATTGAACCAGAGGTAGTAACGACATAGTGAGCACCAGGCATAAAGGTCTGAGTACCCGCATGAAACTGTGAGGGTGGTAGCTGATGTCCTGCAAAAGGAGAGTTAGTAGTAGCGATAACATTAGAATTACCACCCCCTTTGGGAGCACTACGACTATTATTTTTACCCTTGTCTGACTTATTATTCTTTGTTTTGCCGGGATTAGATACATGAGAATATAAGGCAACGGGGGACGGCTATGAGATGATTAGACAGCTAGGCTCGTATAACTCGCCCCATAGACACAAAGCTCGTTACTAAATAAAGAAAGCCCATAGATCGAAACTTCTAATAGTTGAACCGAAGCATGTTTTTCGCTTTAATAAAATTAGGAAAGGGAGTAGTATTAGTGTTGACATCAACAATGCAAGAGTAAGACGGAGGTAGTTTTTGAAGTATCTGCATTACTAAATCAACTTCACTAATTTGACAATCAACATCTAGAGAAGGCATCAACGAGATTTTTTAGGGTATGGCAGAAATCAATTATAGAAGTAGATCCTTTAGTGGTGTTACGAAACTGTTCTTGAAGTTGTAACATACGAGACATTTTATTGTTTAGAAAGAATTCATCAATTTTGTCCCATAAATCTTTTGCAGTACATTCGTCACTTGAAACAATTTGCAGCAAATTAGGATCACAAGTAGAATAAAACCAAGATATGACACGAGAGTCAATAGATTGCCAGTCTTCATCAAGGTCATTTGCAAGCTTAGAAGTTCGTGTGACGTGTCCTAGGACTTTGACACCCTTACACATATCTAAGAAAATACGACGCCACAGTTTATAACGAGAGCCATCAACAGAAAGTTTAAAACTAAATTGATTGTAAACATTGGTGAGGGTATAAACAAGTTGTGCAGCTGTGGGTGGTGCAGGTGGTGGAGGTAAAGAGGAAGGGCCAGTCATGATGGCAGAAAGGACAAAGAAATAATAATTGCAAACAATAAGTAAAAAAATAGACGTATGCTCAACCGTAGGTAGATATAATTTAATATTAATGATACCGTAAGCGTAGGGCGGAGAGCGTGGAACAGCAGCAACGTGTGCGGTACTCAGATATTGTGATAATAGTGATACGCAAACGACAACTTCTTAATAATCATGGAGGAATTATTATAATAATAGTACTTGACTATTATAATAATAATCAAGCATTGGTACACAAACAACAACTGCCTAGCAAAAGTAATGCACAGAGTCCAAAGTTCCAAAGCATACCCGATTTGATTATAATAATAATAATAATAATAATAATAATAATAATAATAATAATAATAATAATAATAATAATAATAATAATAATAATAATAATAATAATAATAATAATAGTGTGGTACCAAGGATTCAAAGCAGAAACCAGAAATCAACGACAGCACCAAACCAGAGACCAGAAAGTTGCCGGAACAAACCAAAGCTTCGATTCAAAAAGGTGCGGCGGCTTCAAAACTGGCAGGGTCTTCAAATCAAAGTAAACCAAGACAGGCCAAACCAAGTCGTGCCGGTTGGAGGAGGCAAGGTCAGTGACGATTAGGTTTATGGCGGAGGGCATCGGTGATTAGGGATTTGCGACGACGGCGGTTTCTGGAAGCAGACTAGCGGCGGTTGTTTCTGGATGCAAGGGCAGCGACGTGACCAGACAGGTGGCGTGAGAATAACTGTGGTGTGACCAGATAGGCTCGATTTGGGGAAGAGGTGAGGAGAGGATGGCAGCGGAAGAGAAAGCCGTCAACCCACAAAAATGGTGGGCGGCAGCGTATAGGTTGCCACCGGTGATGCACCGACGGGTAAAGTGGGGAACCGTAGGTCACAGGAGAGGGAGGGAAGAAACCCTAGTTAGGCTTGATACCATGTTATTGTGTAAACCCCGTAGGAAATGCATTGCATTAGCCTTCAATATAAAGATACAATATTTACACAAAGAAACCCTACACTATACAAATATTTAATTTAACACACATATAACTCTATAAACTACATAAAATATTCTTACATATTACACATAATATATAATGATAACTTACTACACATATAATATTATATATTGTACATACAATACTATATATTACTCATATAATATATCTCTATATATAATACATAGTATTATATGCATAAAGTTAGGGGTGGCAAATCGTGTCAGGTTAAGGTTGGCGTGTTCACGTGTCTATTTCATATCGACCTATTATTGACCGTTTATAATCGTGTCGTGTTTGGTTCTGTGTTATATTTTTCGTGTCAATTTGGTATTGACCCATACACTTATTTGGAAGTTTACTAAAGAACTTTTTTATTTTCACGGGTCCAACGCAATCGGTTTTTAGATTTTTAATTAATAACATCCGTTTCAACAATTAAATTTTTCTAAAAATTAGAAATGTCATATCTCAAATAGTTAAATAAATTATTAATGTTAAATAATTTAATAATATCATAATAATTTTGAATCGCAAATCTACCTTCATAAAAATTATACTTATTTGAGAAATGAGAGAGATTTGACGGTGTGGTTGCACTATTTAATAGAAATTAATTTAACCTTTGGTTAAAAAACAACAACAACAACAACAACAATAATAATAATAATTTAAAGTTTTCAAATCTAGACACCGAATATACGAGTTGAAAACGGGTTGACATGTCAACCCAAAACCCATCAATTAATTTTTCATGTCACTTTCGTGTCGACCCATTTACGATCCAATTAATATTCGTGTCGTATTCGTGTCAGCTTAGCTGTGACACTTTACCCTAACATAGCATACACCTCAACTAGGGTTAAACATGACACAACCATAGTCATTACAACGATCAGTAAAAGCTTAGTACAATACATAGGAATCTGAAGCACGAAATAAATTTAAACGCACTACTGTACTACAAGGTATCAAACTAACTTCTACATACTCAAACTTTTTTATTACAAACACCCATCACATCCCAATAGAACCATAACTATTCAATTACCAAAGTCGAGTATGAGAGTCTTCAATAACTTCAAGGAACAGCCTAGCTAGATGGTCCCGCAGTAGACTTCTCTTTTCCTGTAAAATGGTAACAACTATCGAGTAAGCGAATACTTAGTGAGTATAAATATTTCATATTTTACAAGTATTTAGGTAGCATAACGAGTCGCATCGGCGACTAACATCGTGTGTCCTTTAGTACACAAAGTACAGACAAGTAGAAGCATACAAATCCACCGTGCATTTTTATAGAACAAATAAGTCAATTGAGGCAGAATCACTATCGTAGATGTTACACCTGTCATTAAGACGTCGGAGGGATTAGCTCTAAGTCATATAGTCTCGATAACATCAGATTATTAAATATAGCTCGAAAGCCCATCACATTGAAGCACAACAAAGAATACATGAAATGTAATAAAAGTTATACAAGTAACAATGTGCATCAAATAAGCACTAGTTAGTAGAATGTTAAATGAATGTGAAACTACATTCCTCAATGAAACAAAAATAGAATATAAAACAAATGCAGACATATAAATCTGAGTACTCACAGTAGGTGCGTTAATAAACTTTAAATTCAATATTATTTTCTTCTTGGGATTTCAACCGTAATTATAACATTTAGCAAAAACAACTCTTTTATCATCAAAGAGCCTCAATGTGGGTTAAACAACCTTATAAGGGATCTGTTTCATCAATTATGTGGTCTGAATAAGATTTCATAGATACTCTTGTTATAATATGAGCTATAAATAATCATTAAGCCAAACATACAAGTACTAAGTACCCCAAAACTTTGAATTCCCAAGCGTGTGTTTCGAGAATTAAAGACTCGGGTTCCCCATTGAGTCCGAGACTCAAAGTCTCAAGGTCTCACCTTGAGTCCAACATATTAAGTTTTGGGGTCACCTACCCCACCTGCCCCTTTGATTTCCTTGTCAAGCCCTAATTCTCGGAGTCTTTTCCCCACTTTCCTTTTGTTAGATACCGAACCTTTAAGTTTTGGGGTCCTCCAATTACCGAGACTTCAAGTCGCGATGTCATTCATCGCACTAAATTGATTTTTTTATATTATCACTTTCCATTCCAAAATGTTCAGTTAAAATGTTTCTATAAACCTTGAATAAATATTTTCCACACATACTGAACATCAATTTCATGTTTTTATACTCGATTTAGGTCAAATCCATGTCAAATAGTCACTGTCAAGGACATATAACATAACACACCAAAATTCAAATTTTACATACCTTGAGGTTGATTCTGATGAAAAATTCTTGAATCTGTAGTTTTAACATACTTCAAATGATGAATATAAGCTACAAATTCAAACATGCATCCATGAATTTAGGTTTTGATTCTTATTTTTGGTTTTCATCTCAACCAAACCCAAGAAGCCATAAAACTCAACTAAATCAGATGTTTACACTAAACATATGTTTCCAAACACATTAGTTGCTTTAAATCTTGTGTATCCTCAAATTTTCTAGGCTCAAATGCAACAAACTTTGATTTCTTGTAGATGATGAAGCTGTAGGTAAAGAGAAGAGTTATAGAGAAAGAGAGAGACAAATAGAGATCTTTCCAAGTGAGCAGATGCTCAATTGAAACCCACACACACACACACACACACACACACACACACACACATATATATATATATATATATATATATATATATATATATATATATGAAATTGACTACTTATACGATAACCCTTTTAACTTACAATATCACGGATAAAAATTGTAACATCCTAACAATTAAGATAATAATTTAATTAGTTAACTTACCAAATGAATTGCATTTAAATGTTTAGTTATGATTAGGAAGAAATTATTAACTACAAGCTTCACCCACTTGGACTATATGCTTTCAATATTGTAAATTGGGAATTCATACAAACAAGTACAACACCCTAAAGCCTTGGGTACAAGTAGTTTATGCATATAGGAAAACTAATAAGTTAAAATGTTGAAGAATAGTGATCTTGGTGGCTAATATTCAGGGAATAGGACTAAAGGGGGTATTGTGTAAAAATTTTAGCTAATTAGGGATCAAAATGATCCCCAATTGTGACCTTCTTCATTTCCCCTTCTCTCAAAAAATTCTGCAAAATAAGGGAGAATCAAGCTAGGGTTCTTGCAAGTCTTGGCCAAAGGATTCAAGGAACTTGGTACAATCAAATACAACAAACTTTAGGTATCATCTTCTCCATCTCAATAGATTGTATGTGTGTGTATCATCTTTACCTCCTCCTTAACGTAACAAAACCAATGGTGAAATATGGGTGAATCCAAAATATGATAATTCAAGGAACTTTAATGGTAGATAACAAGTTGTTGGTGCAATTTCTGAAATTTTAAACACAAAAAAATAAAGAAACTAGTGAAACTTGAATTTGTTTTGTTTAGGTTAATTCAAGAAGGGGAGAGGGTTAAATTGGTTGATTCTTATGTTAGATATGTTAGAGAATGTTTATATATGTTTATAATAACAAGTTAAAGCATAAAAATTATGTATTCAAGTGTTTAAATTGTCTATAAGTGAGTTTGGAGTGAATGGAAATCGAACAAGTAGCAACAGTAAAGAAAAAGTGCACTCAGACAGAATGCATGTCATGCTTTCCGTTAAGCGTGTCATGCTTAGGGCTCAGTTTTTAAAATTAATTTTTGGGCATTAATAGTTTTTACTAGGGTCTTATACTTAAAATACACCATTATTAGAAGGGTAAAAAGGGGTTCAATGTTAAATTTCAAATTGAGTCTCGTAGGGTCCCGAAACTGATTGATGCTTTCGGTTTAGAGTCTGAAACTCCATCGTGGAGGTTTTGAGAGTTTTTTTTAGTGATTTGGGGCTTATGTGTGGATTATTTATACTTGATATAGGTGATTGGAAGTATTGACACCTATTTGAAGCCACTTAACTTGAATTCAACATTTTTGATTCACATTGGCAAACCGAAAATACTTCAAATGACTTCTAAAACTTATGATATGCTATAATAAGCTTATAAATACTTTGAATATCATTTTTTCATAGGTTTGGACTTGAAAGGAGTGTCGGTTGCCGATTTGGGACGCTAAGAGCGAAAATCAAGCTTTAAGAGACCTTTTTGGCAATTTTTCTACCTAAAGGCTATTCTTAGCCTATTGTTGTGAGTGCCAGCATTGATATGTGTCTTACATACATTTTTACATGTTTACCTTTTAGTTATGACATTGGGCACATATCTTGGGCGTCATCCTCTCATATGACGCATTGCACTGGCTGACGACTTATTACATGAGCATGGCCTATGGCCAGAAAACCTTATTTGATACCATCAACTATACACATTAACATTCATATTATGTTTCAATGATTCATTTCATACTTGCTATGCTTATAGTCGTCTAAACCCATTGTTGAGCTATGCTCATTTATTTGATCTCACTGGACATCCAGATTATTATATATATTTAAATTTAAATTTATCACATTGCTTTAGCTATGCACTCTGGTATCACATTCGAACAAATCACCATAGTGAAATATAAAACACTATGAAGAACAAACGAAATACGACAAAGTATAAAATGAAGAAACAGAATCCTAACCCTAGTGTCTACCCAAAACTCACAGGTCAAGTCTATTGCTTAAAACATAATCGAACTTAAAGTTTGGTACCATTTGTAACACCTCCTCCGAATTGGAAAGGGATGTCATGCCTAAGGTCACACTATTTACTAATAACATTTAATGAACAAAATCCATACTAGTATTTTTCAACTATATTAATTTAACTCATAACATTCACTAAATAGTAAACCAATTTTAAACTTTTATTTATTCAGAATAACTTATTAGCGTAATAAAACGCTATCAGAATTATAACCTAGATTTTAACTAAAAACGCAACATTTCCTATTCACAATCATTATTTATTATCTAAAATAAATTGGATCCAAGATAGTCTAAATCCTCAAGTGAAAGTACCTCTGAGCACATATCTCATCTTCACCCCAAAACTACCTACCGGAAGAAAAACACAACATGAGCCAAATGCCCAATACGAAGATCCAGCACAAGTACAAACATATAGGAATTTCAAGGAATGAAGGATAATTTAAAAATATGTTTTCTTTTAGAAAATAATCCTCTCAACACCCGATTAGACAAAGAATATATTGACTGAAGCAACGAGGACTAGGTTATTTATCGAGCGGCCAAATGAAATGTGTAATAATCAACATCATACGAAAGACTACACTGAATGTGCACCTCAGTGCATCTGGCTCGGAAAGATTGCATGGCATTACACTACACTTTCGTGAAACACATAATAGGCTAGGATCGATCCATGGGCCCCCTTGAAATAATCAAAAGCTCACCATCGAGTTAACATCATCTCAATCAATCATCACAATCACCATCAACCATCAAAATAAATTACCATATGAAACAAAACAAAGACGCCGTAACGATCACACTGTTACAGAAGTGTCATGCCGTTGGTGCCGCCATGTCATGTCTGTGGTACCTCCACAAGTAGTTCACTCAGTAATCTTATCTCTATCTACTGTCTAGGGTTCACGTATAACAAATGCCCAATTTGAATATTCCAAAATACAAAATCATAATAACACAAAGGCCCACAATTCACAATGTAATATCAAAATCCAAGATATTTGCCATGATAATATCAATTATCAAGAATAATGTTTTCATAGAGGTTTAAACGATATTTTATTTTGATAAATAAACTAATCTGAGAGATATAAAATTGAGTGTCACAATCATCATACAAAACACACAATTGACAACACAAGAGTAACGCTGAAAGAAGTACGGAATTCGTACCTGAATATCTGCTAACAATCTCACAATCAACTGGACCAAGGATATCGACAAAATCTATAGCGAATAACATAATTTAAAATAAGAATTTCGATCAGCTATTCTTAATATGATTTCCTAAACTCTTTATCATAATTATTACTAGTTTAGCAACCCATGTATTTCATGGGTATATTTAATAAAAGATTGTTTTTTATTAAAAAATATATATTATATTAATATATAATTATAAATATGATAAAATGATGATACTAAAATAACATTAAAACTTATTAAAGTTATATCAAATATGAATTCATTTTGTTATGAGCTCATTATATTAAATAAGTAGTCAAGATAATAAAATGACTGCATTTATGTAACATCCGTCTTTTGGACCTGGTACGTGTAATTATTTTAGTGGATAATTATTCTAATTATATCGGGTTGGTCCAATTATATCCCGTTTCGTGGATTGATACGTGTCGGGATTGGGATTGCATGTCACCGGGTTATAATTTAGCGGATGGATTATATTTTTGGGATCACGGGATTAAATGGGTTAAACGGGTATTAATGTTGAAAATGTGAAATCGGGTTCGGGTTAATGGGTTCGGGACCGGCTAAAATAGGATACATATATATGTGTTTCCCCTTCATTTTCTTCCTTATCCATTTGAGACAAACCCTAAGGTGTTGTGTGTGCATATGTGTGAGTCCCAGCTGTTGGAATTAGTGTCCAAGTCACAATTAATATTTAAACATATTGTTATCAGGCTGGATCCTTTTTGGGTGCATGCAATGAATTGTAAAGAGAAGATAATTAACTTAAATATACAATGTTAATTAGTTTGTTAATTTATTATGTTTAATAAATTAATTAGAAACTAAATAATTGATCATGAGAAAATCACAGAGTTTGGATTTTCTAGAAGCGAAGATGAGTCCTGCATATATGTCAAGGTCAGTGGGAGCACTGTAGTCTTCCTGGTATTATATGTCGATGACATATTACTTATAGGAAACGAAATCCCAACATTTTACAGAGTGTAAAAGATTGGTTGGGAAAATGTTTCGCTATGAAGGATCTAGGAGATGCAACTTTTATTTTGGGTATAAAGATGTATAGAGATAGAACGAGACGTCTAATAGGACTAACCCAGGATACGTACTTGGACAAAATACTGAAAAGGTTCAGTATGGAGAAGTCTAAGAAGGGGAACCTTCCCTTTGCTCATGGCATAAAGATTAGTAAAGACATGAGCCCGAAGACACAGGAGGAACGAGACAGAATGAGTCGAGTTCCATATGCTTCGGCCATAGGATCTATAATGTATGCCATGACATGTACGAGGCCTGATGTCTCATTTGCTTTAAGCATGGTGAGTCGACATCAGTAAGACCCTGGTGAAGGTCATTGGACGGCGGTCAAGAATATTCTTAAGTATTTAAGAAATACTAAAGACAGGTTCTTGGTTTACGGTGGACAGGATGAACTCAAAGTAACCGGTTATTGCGATGCGAGTTTCCAAACGGATAGAGAACTGTCGATCACAATCTGGTTGGGTGTTCTTATTGAACGGGGGAGCCGTGACGTGGAAGAGTTCGAAGCAGGAAACCGTGGCAGACTCTACCTGCGAGTCAGAATATATTGCGGCCTCAGAAGCCTCAAAGGAAGCCATCTGGTTGAAGAATTTTATTGGAGATCTTGGAGTTGTCCCAACGGTTCAAGACCCCATCGAAATATTTTGCGACAACGAAACTGTTGTTTCGTTGACTAAAGAACCCAAGGATCATGGAAAGTCCAAGCACATTGATCGGAAGTACCACTTTGTTCGTAGCAAGGTTGAAGAAGGACATGTGATTGTGAAAAGAGTGCGATCAGAGGAGAATCCAGCTGATCCGTTCACAAAGCCACTTTCTCAACCGAAACACTGTAGTCATGCTGTTAGCATAGGATTACGAGATAATGTAAAGTTTAGTAGTTAGTTTTGAATTTGAAACATTGTAACAATGATTTGAAATTGTAATGGAATTGGTGATTAAATAATGGAGATTTATTTATTTGCAAAGTGTTGCCATCTTCTATTAATTTATCGTTGTGTTTCCTTTTGCATGTTTAGAACCAACTCCCAGAGTAATTAATTTTATTCAAATACCTCAGTCGTTCGTACTACCGGGAGTTAGTATTGAATAAAGACTGTCATGGAATGTTAGTAGACTGTCAAGAGTTTGACATAGCATAGAGATTGCTGCAACATGGATACTTAATGGAGATTTAAGTATAGGGCACTCACACTTGGAAAGATACTTCATGGATCAAATCATAAGTATTTCCAAGATGATAATATCCTCTATTCTTCAGACGGAGATACATTGAAGTTGCGGTTTTCTAGTCCGTCATACCTTAGTGCATTCAAACGCTGTGCGTAACTGCCAGTTATAACGGATGTATCTTGTTACGATGTTATTAGTTAGCTAGCCCTGTGTATGCGAAGTTTATTCGTTCCTTTTGCCTATATGGAAAAACGATATCCATGGGCCCTCTGATGATTAAACATTGACTCTAGAGTGTCGGGCCCGACCGAGACAAAATTGAAGTGTTCAATTAATAAGTCTCATATAGTCATATTAATCGGAAATCAGAAACAAAATTTTGAAACCAAAGATTGATTATAATCCATGTCTTAGTTTCATACGATATCAGGGAACGAAGGAATAGTTGATCCCTTATCTAAAGGATTAGTTCTGATATGATTCAGAGTTCGGCAGCTGTATCGAGTAGCTAGGAAGGCTGGTAATAGAATGTGTTTAGACAAATAGTTGCCAACTTGTCCAAGTGGGAGACTGTTGGAATTAGTGTCCAAGTCACAATAATTTGTAAACATATTGTTATCAGGCTGGATCCTTTTTGGGTGCATGCAATGAATTGTAAAGAGAAGATGATTAACTTAAATATATAATGTTAATTAGTTTGTTAATTTATTATGTTTAATAAATTAATTAGAAACTAAATAATTGATTATATTTGATTAATGGGTTAGTTTGTTAATTTATTAATAGTTAATAAATTAACCGGAAGCTAATAGAATTAATTGAGGAAGTACAGGGGCTAAACTGCAATTAGTTGATAGTCAACAGGGCACCCCCTAAACCCTAATAGGGGGGCCGACCACCAATCCATCCCACATGGATTTGGGATCAAAATTTTGTAGGTTTCTAAAGCCTATAAATAGGCAGCCCCTGCCTGCTTCATTCCTCGCTCATTAAATTCTAAGTTCTCTAACAATCACAAAGGATACCAGTTTTTGGGACTCTGAGATCTGAGCATAGAAAAGTTATAATTATCTTTTCTTTTGTTCATTGGGTGTGAACAACTAGAGGCGATCTTGCTTTAGACGCTTGTTACTCGATTTAGAGGTTGTTCGTGCAATCGTTCTTCGTGGAGAAAATTGCGAATTTTCTCAAGGTTAGTTTTTCTTATTCATCTCTTTATTTTAATAATTAGTTGCTTAGCTTGTTTGGTTAGATACTTAAGGTTTTATATTCTTGCATAGTTAGGTTATTTAATTTTCCGCAAAGTTTTAATTTAACCTAGCAAAGGTATAGGAAACCCAACACCAGCATCCAAATCCATCTCATCTGTGGCAAATTGATTGCTGAAATTGAGAGATAATCTCACCATCTTCATTATTAAGTGTTCTTGAGCTCCAAGAGGTATGGAAGCTATGAATTGGTTCTTAAATTTGTGTTATATGTTGTGGAGATTGTGTGAAGTAGTTCCTATGTTGTAAGAGACTGTTATGTAGTGACTTTTGTGTCTATTTGGGGCTGGAAATCGTATATGTGAGGAGTATTACTCCTAGGCAAAGCTGGAAATCGCAGGTCAAGGATGAAGCTTTTCGCGGAGTCGCGGTGCGACCTACAGTGGGGCCCGCGATGCGACCATGGGTCTGCTGGGCAATTCTGGTTTGGGTTTCATGAAAGGGTTTTTGGGTCGAATTCGAGTCGGGTTCCTTCGGGATTGTTTCGGGTCTAGTTTTGTCTTAGTTTGGGTTTTGTTGGAGTTGCCTTCGAGTCGGGTTTCGTTGGGATTTCGGGTCAAACCTCGTTTGGGTTGCGAGATTCGATTGGGATTGATTGTCTCGTAGGGTTCGAGTCGGTTTCGGGTTTAATATGAGTCGGGCTTATGGGTCACTTGGAATTGAGAATAATGGTTGGATTCCGTGTGTTACAGGGAGGAGTAGACAGCGGGCCGAGTTTGATCAAGGGGTTCAGAGTTCCGTGAACCAGTCAGGTGAGTACTCGAGTTCTTTTCTAAACGCGCGCCGTCTTTTATGATTTTAGTCGTGTTGCTATCACTGTGCGTGTTATATATATATATATATATATATATATATATATATATATATATATATATATATATATATATATATATATATATATATATATATATATGAGACAGGGACGTGAACCTCAGGTATATTTCTATCCTTTATATGTGTTGTGTATGAGATATGAGATCGATTCCAGGGGTCCGTGATGAGTCCCATACGGACAGTGAGTCGCGAAAGGGATCGCGCGGGTTGACTGACCCTAACAATCATTGGGGCGTATATATACGGCAGGGCCTGTAGCCGAGTCACTCATGTGCTACAAGGTAATTGCTAATCACTGCTGTGTATGGTGTGTTGGACGGGGAGGGGTCCCCACAGGGCTCGTGTTACTATGCAGATCTCATACTTGTGTTACTATACCTGAGATGCGTGTTGGGCAACAGGGACAGGGACAAGGACAGGGACTGTGTGTGCTATGTGCTATGTGTTTATGTGCAGTGTCTAACCCTCGCGTGCTCACGGGCTTTTTAGCTCACGTCTTCGAGTCTAACATGTTCAGGGAATCAGAAGGGATCTCAGCAGCAGCAGCCGAGATAAGGGTCTGGAATTGACTTGAAGGCTTCATATCTGTTTTGTGTAATGTTTGGAATCATCTGCGATAGCTGTTTTGGGATATTATATTAATATGTTGTCCGATGATTAGGGATGTTATGTCAGTTAATCCGGGATTGCGTATCTACCAAATTATGTTTAACTTTTGTGTTTAAAGTTATAAATTATCCATGATCTACTTTATCCTATGACACGTGTGTTATAGATTCTCTGTGATATTTCCACTTATGATAATGTGTTAACGTGGCATTTTTTGGATCAGGAGGGGTGTTACAGCATGGTATCAGAGCTTGCGGTTTGAAGTTTGAGTATCGTTAGTGGATGCTTGACTTAAACCTTGTTCCGGTCCATGGGGGATCATTTTGCGATTATACTAGTGGATTAACCGACATGGCCTAGTGTATAACGCTGGGAGAATTATCCCTTGTATTTAATCGTTTTGTTTTGTGCAGATCAGTATGGCAGATCAAGGAGAGAGTTCCGGCGCGGGTAAGCCGCCGGGAGACGAGTATATTCGCAAATCAGAGCTAGCCGAGGTTTTGACAGAGTTTTACAGATAGCAGCGCGAGCAAGAGCGGGAACAGGGACCGGTTGTCCATCCTACTGGGACTGAGTCAGGGGGTGGTGCTTCTTCATCTTCTCAGCGGGGCGGGTCCTTTAAGACTTCATGACAGGGGCCCCACCGCAGTTCCGGGGGATGGTGAGTCGGGGGGCGGCTATTGCTTGGGAGCGAGAGATCGAGGCTGCCTTTCGGGTAGCCCATGTGGATCCCAAGGATATGGTCGGTTATGCAGCTTATCAGTTACGGGACGGAGCGTCGCAGTGGTGGAAATCGATCGAGTCGTCGATGACACAGTCTGCAGCTTATGCTATGACCTGGGAGCAGTTTCGAGAGATCGAGGCTGCCTTTCGGGTAGCCCATGTGGATCCCAAGGATATGGTCGGTTATGCAGCTTATCAGTTACGGGACGGAGCGTCGCAGTGGTGGAAATCGATCGAGTCGTCGATGACACAGTCTGCAGCTTATGCTATGACCTGGGAGCAGTTTCGAGAGATCGAGGCTGCCTTTCGGGTAGCCCATGTGGATCCCAAGGATATGGTCGGTTATGCAGCTTATCAGTTACGGGACGGAGCGTCGCAGTGGTGGAAATCGATCGAGTCGTCGATGACACAGTCTGCAGCTTATGCTATGACCTGGGAGCAGTTTCGAGAGATCGAGGCTGCCTTTCGGGTAGCCCATGTGGATCCCAAGGATATGGTCGGTTATGCAGCTTATCAGTTACGGGACGGAGCGTCGCAGTGGTGGAAATCGATCGAGTCGTCGATGACACAGTCTGCAGCTTATGCTATGACCTGGGAGCAGTTTCGAGCCGTTTTTGAGTTGCAGTACATCCCTCGAGATGAGAGACGAGAAATGGAGCGCCAATTTCTCCATTTGCAGTAGGGTAGTATGACCGTCCAGCAGTATGTCGACCGGTTCACGAGTATTCGCAGTTTGCGCCACAACATGTCAACACCGAGAGCCGAAAGGCTGATGCTTTTATCGACGGTCTTCGAACAGATATTCGAGAGTTTGTGGGGCTGCATGAGACCCCTACATTTGCTAGAGCCCTTAAGCAGAGGGAGCAACCCTCTTTTCAGAGACAGCGTACCGGGACATCCGAGCAGCCATCGAGTGTGTGGAGGTCCTCCGGGGACGCTCCCAGTGATCGGCATCCGGATCAGTGGCAGTTTTCGAGCCAGGGTTCAGGGCAGGGTTCCGGGCAGAGGCGGGACAGAGGTAGAGGCAGAGACCGTCGATCGAGGAGACAGGGTCAGAGTCAGCGATCTGGGGCTCAGACTCAGAGCAGTGTGGGACAGGGGTCCCAAGCATCCGGCAGCCGCGTTGAGAGTTCGTATGGGGATCGGGAGTGCCCGATGTGTCACAGGCGCCATTAAGGGCAGTGTTTATCAAATCAGCCTCGTTGCTTTAGATGTGGTCAGCAAGGGCATGCCGCGTTTGTGTGTACAGTCCCCGAGCCATTGTCTTTTCGATGTGGGAGGCCAGGGCACCGTGTTAAAGATTGTCCGGAGCCGGGACCGGTAGTTCAGGGGGCCAGTTCGAGTGGGGCCAGGGCTGAGCCAGCATCTTCTAGTCACCGTGATTCAGTTCCGAGGGGTCGAGGGCGGGTATTTCAAGCGACAGTTGAGGAGGCACAGGACGCTACAGACGTCGTTTCGCGTACGTATATTCTGAACGGACTTCGATCCCGTGTTTTGTTTGATTCCGGGGCAGATCGCTCCTATGTGTCTGTTGTCTTCTGTGCATATTTTAGTGTGTCTTCTTTTCCCCTATCTGTTCCTGTGATTGTCGAGAGGGTCGATGGGAGTACCATGTTAGTGGGCCGGGTATCTCGGGATTGTGTTTTAGAGATAGATTCCCATCGGTTTATGATCGATTAGCTGTCGATAGAGATCAGTAGCTTTGATGTGATTGTGGGTATGGACTGGTTGACTGCCAGACGGGCTGATATTTTGTGTGCTAAGAAGATCATCTGTATACCCATTTCTGATAGTGAGAGTATTACTGTGTACGGGGAGTGCCACAAGGGAGATATTAGGATTGTGTCTATGGCCAGGGCTCAGAGATATGTGTCTAAGGGATGCGAGACCTTCCTAGCTTATGTGGTTGACACGAGGAAGGAAAAAGAAGACCTTAGAGGATATTCCGGTGATTCGTTAGTTCCCTGAGGTATTCCCAGAGGAGTTGCCTGGGTTACCGCCAGATCGCCAAGTGGAGTTCCGTATAGATCTTGTTCCTGGGGCGGTGCCGATTGCTAAGATGCCTTATAGGCTGGCACCGACAGAGATGCGAGAGTTGATGTCTCAGTTGCAGGAGCTGTTAGATCATGGTTCATCCGTCCGAGCTCGTCACCATGGGGAGCACCGGTGTTGTTTGTGAAAAAGAAGGAGGACAGTATGCGAATGTGTATCGACTACAGTGAGTTGAACAAAGTGACGGTGAAGAACCGTTATCTGCTTTCACGTATCGATGATCTATTTGATCAGCTCCCGGGATCGAGCTTCTTCTCCAAGATTGATTTGCGATCTGGGTATCATCAGTTCAGAGTTAGGGACAAGGATGTGTCGAAGACAGCGTTCCGGACTCGTTATGGGCACTACGAGTTCCTTGTGATGCCATTCGGATTGAATAACGCGCCCGCAACTTTCATGGATTTGATGAACAGGGTGTGTAGAGTTATGTTGGATAGATTCGTGATCATGTTCATCGATGACATCCTGATTTACTCGAGGAGCGCTAGAGACCACGAGCAGCACCTCCGAGAGGTTTTGACTGTGCTGCGCAGGGAGAAATTGTACGCGAAGTTCTCCAAATGTGAATCTTGGCTGCGTGAAGTGCAGTTTTTGGGGCATGTGGTTAGCGCCGAGGGTATTAAAGTGGATCCAGCCAAGATTGAGGCAGTGATGAGTTGGGAGCCTCCGAAGTCAGTTCCAGATATTCGTAGTTTTCTGGGGCTTGTCGGGTACTATAGACGCTTTATCCAGGACTTTTCGAGGATTTCCTTGCCGTTGACGAGATTGACACGGCAGTCCGTACCGTTTGAATGGTCCGAGGATCAAGAGCGTGCGTTCAGAGAGTTGAATACCAGGTTATGTCAGGCTCCAGTGTTGGCCTTGCTGGAGGGTACCGATGACTTCGTAGTGTATTGCGATGCTTCGGGATCAGGGCTGGGTTGTATTCTGATGCATCGAGGGAAGGTGATCGCGTATGCTTCGCGCCAGCTGAAGACTTATGAGGAGAACCATATTGTGCATGACTTGGAGTTAGACGCCATCTTGTTCGCGTTGAAGATTTGGCGGCACTACTTGTGTGGGTCCCGGTTTATTATGTATACCGACCATAAGAGCCTTCAGTACTTGTTCAGCCAGAAGGATCCGAACCTGCGGCAGCGGCGTAGTCTTGAGTTGTTAAAAGACTACGATTGTGAGATTCAGTACCACCCGGGTCGGGCTAATGTGGTAGTTGACGCGCTGAGCCGTAGGGCATGCGGCCAGACTGTGATTTCCAGGGCCTCGAGGCTCGAGATTACCTCGACATTGACAGACAGTCTGAGATTAGCGCAGCAGGAGGGCCTGCAAGGGGATAATGTGAAGCAGGAGCGATTGACAGGGCAGCTTAAGGCATTGAACAAGGATGATCGGGGTTTGTATGTGTTCCATGATAGGGTCTGGGTTCCGAGAGTTGGGAATCTGCGACAGTTGATTCTTGATGAGTCGCAACGATCGAGGCTATCCGTGCATCCAGGGAGTACCAAAATGTACCGTGATCTCCGCGACTTCTACTGGTGGCCAGGGATGAAAAGGGATGCGGGCCGATATGTAGAGCAGTGTATGACCTGTCTGAGGGTCAAGGCCGAGCATCAGAAGCCGCACGAGAGATCCCCGAGTGGAAGTGGTACCACATTACGATGGATTTCATTGTGAGACTTCCACGCACGGTCCGCAGGAACGACATGATCTGGGTAATAATGGATCGACTAACGAAGAGTGCACACTTCTTAGCCGTTCGGGGTACTATCACCATGGATCAGTTGGCGAGACTGTATATTAATGAGGTGGTATCGCGGCATGGGATTCCGATGTCGATTACTTCGGACAGGGATACTCGGTTTACGTCTCGATTCCGGCAGAGCTTTCAGCGAGAATTAGGCACCAGGGTTCAACTGAGTACGGCGTACAGACCACAGACTGAAGGGCAGATCGAGCACACCAATCAGGCCCTCGAAGATTTGTTGCGAGCATGTGCTATCGACTTCAGTGGCAGTTGGGACGTGCATTTGCCGTTGGTCGAGTTCGCTTATAATAACAGCTATCACGCCACGATCAAGATGGCTCCGTTTGAGGCACTGTATGGGCGCAAGTGCCTAACCCCAGTATGTTGGGGTGAGGTCGGTGAGCAACCTATTAGTGGGCCGGAGCTACTTCAAGAGACTAGTGATGAGGTGGCTGTGATTCGGGAGCATATGAGGGTCGCCCAGAGCCGTCAGAAGAGCTATGCTGATCGCCGTTTGAAATAGCTGGAGTTCAGTGTTGGGGATCGAGTTTTGCTTAAATTGTCGCCGTGGAAAGGGGTTATCCGGTTCAGACATCGTGGGAAGCTGAGTCCGCGTTATATCGGGCCGTTCGAGATCATTGATCGGGTCCGAGATCAGGCCTATCGACTGCGATTGCCTCCAGAGTTAGCCGGCATGCACGATACCTTTCACGTGAGTCATCTCCGGAAGTGTCTGGCTAAAGATGATCCATACGTGCCCCTATCCGAGATTACAGTCGATGATCAGCTACGATATGTGGAGCAGCCCGAGGCCATTACCGATAGAAAGATTAAAAAGCTGAGGAATAAAGAGATTGCATTGGTACTCGTTCAGTGGAGACACCATAAGGGTACCAACGCCACTTGGGAGACCGAGTCAGAAATGCGATCGAAATATCCTCACCTATTTCAGAATTCGAGTTAGATTCTGGGACGGAATCTCTTTAAGAGGGGAGGCTTTGTAACATCCGTCTTTTGGACATGGTACGTGTAATTATTTTAGTGGATAATTATTCTAATTATATCGGGTTGGTCCAATTATATCCCTTTTCGTGGATTGATACGTGTCGGGATTGGGATTGCGTGTCACCGGGTTATAATTTTAGCGGATGGATTATATTTTCGGGATCACGGAATTAAATGGGTATTAATGTTGAAAATGTGATATCAGGTCCGGGTTAATGGGTTCGGGACCGGCTAAAATAGGAGACATATATATGTGTTTCCCCTTCATTTTCTTCCTTATCCATTTGAGACAAACCCTAAGGTGTTGTGTGTGCATATGTGTGAGTCCCAGCATCCAAATCCATCTCATCTGTGGCAAATTGATTGCTGAAATTGAGAGATAATCTCACCATCTTCATTATTAAGTGTTCTTGAGCTGCAAGAGGTATGGAAGCTATGAATTGGTTCTTAAATTTGTGTTATATGTTGTGGAGATTGTGTGAAGTAGTTCCTATGTTGTAAGAGACTGTTATGTAGTGACTTTTGTGTCTATTTGGGGCTGGAAATCGTATATGTGAGGAGTATTACTCCTGGGCAAAGCTGGAAATCGCAGGTCAGGGATGAAGGTTTTCGCGGTGTCGCGGCGCGACCATGGGCCTGCGGGGCAATTCCGGTTTGGGTTTCATGAAAGGGTTTTTTGGTCAAATTCGAGTCGGGTTCCTTCGGGATTGTTTCGGGTCGAGTTTTGTCTTAGTTTGGGTTTCGTCGGGGTTGCCTTCGAGTCGGGTTTCGTTGGGATTTTGGGTCGGGCCTCGTTTGGGTTGCGAGATTCGATTGGGATTGATTGTCTCGTAGGGTTCGAGTCGGTTTCGGGTTTAATATGAGTCGGGCTTATGGGTCACTTGGAATTGAGAATAATGGTTGGATTGCGTGTGTTACAAGGACGAGCAGACATCAGGCCGAGTTTGATCAAGGGGTTCAGAGTTCCATGAACCAGTCAGGTGAGTACTCGAGTTCTTTTCTAAACGTGCGCCGTCTTTTATGATTTTAGTTGTGTACTCGTGTTGCTATCACTGTGCGTGTTATATATATATGAGACAGGGACGTGAACCTCAGGTATATTTCTATCTTTTATATGTGTTGTGTATGAGATATGAGATCGATTCCAGGGGTCCGTGATGAGTCTCATACAGACAGTGAGTCGCGAAAGGGATCGCGCGGGTTGACTGTTCCTAACAGTCCTTGGGGCGTATATATACGGCAGGGCCTGTAGCCGAGTCGCTCTGTGCTACAAGGTTATTGCTAATCACTGCTGTGTACAGTGTGTTGGCCGGGGAGGGGTCCCCACAGGGCTCGTGTTACTGTGCAGATCTCATACTTGTATTACTAGACATGAGATGCGTGTTGGGCAACAGGGACAAGGACAGAGACTGTGTGTGCTATGTGCTATGTGTCTATGTGCAGTGTCTAACCTCGCGTGCTCACGGGCTTTATAGCTCACGTCTTCGAGCCTAACATGTTCAGGGAATCAGAAGGGACCTCAGCAGCAGCAGCCGCCGAGATAAGGGTCGGGAATTGACTTGAAGGCTTCATATCTGTTTTGTGTAATGTTTAGAATTGTTTGCGATATTTGTTTTAGGATATTGTATTAATATGTTATCCGATGATTAGGGATGTTATGTCAGTTAATCCGGGATTGCGAATGTACCAAATTATGTTTAACATTTGTGTTTAAAGTTTTAAATTATCCATGATCTGCTTTATCCTATGACACGTGTGTTATAGATTCTCTGCGATATTGCAACTTATGATATTGTGTTGACGTGTCATTTTTGGAATCGGAAGGGGTGTTACAATTTAAATTTAAAAACATTATTTTTTAATATGATAACATTATAATATATCAGGTATATGATCCACTATTATATAGTATGTTGTTATATCCAAAATTAGATGTATTTTAATTTTTCAGTAATAAATAGTTTAAAATCACGTTATTATATATGAGAAAGTTTTTAAAACATTTTAATTAGATTGACTTGCATTAATAGTGACTAAATTATATAGTAGATAGTATCAATTTTTCAAAAAATAAAATGAATAGATTGAAAGAGTTATATTAGGAAAATTAGGATGGAAAATAAAATTTTGATTAATTGAGGAAGTGACATGTGTCAATAAACATTTTGCTTTATTAATAGACTAGTATATTACCCGTGTACTACACGGAATAGTAAGTAACTTGTTTTTTTCAAAACTATATATATCTGAAAAATTATTACGGAAACTACAAATAAAATAGCAATATTATATTGTTAAAGTGATTATTGAAAATATATAAAGTGGGTTAAATGTAGAATACATAATTAAAAATTAAATGATAACCAAAAAAGGAAAAAAAAATTATAGAAGCTAAGAAGTTTGGATAAGAAGTCAACAAAAGACGTGAGTTATAGACTCAAATTTAAATTTGAAATCCAAAATGATAGGTGGATATTTTATTTCTAAATCAATTTAATTATTGCAATTATTGTTTTAAAATAGAAATATAGATTATACATGTGCCGTATCTAGGAGTGAGCATTGGTCGGTTTGGCTCGGTTTCATGCCCAAACCGAACCCAAACCGTTTATTTCGGTTTTTGGGTTTTAGAAAGCGTTCGGTTTCGGTTTCTTCCGGGTTCGGGTTTTCGTTTTCCCGGATTGGTTTCTCGGTTTTCGGGTTGAACCCATGGTTTATGGGTTTCCGATTTTCATTGGTTCGGTTCGGTTTTTGGGTTTAAAACCATTCTTTTTGGTTGCTTTTTTATTTTAAAATGGTTATTTTAACTAGTATTTACTATCACTCATTTAGATTATATAGTAGTTTTCATTTGTAATTACTAAATAACAACTTATTTAGGAACATAATACTTAATAATTTAGAAAACCAATACCTACTATCAACTTAAAAAAATATTTTAAAAAATCAAATTAATTATTAATTTTCGGTTCGGCTTGGGTTTTTCGGTTCGGTTTTGAGACGCAACCCTAACCCAAACCATTTGAAACGGTTTTTCGGTTTTCAGTTTTTGGTTTTCCGGTTTTACGGTTTTTTTGGGTTCGGTTTCCGGTTTGGTTTTTGCACACCCCTAGCCGTATCCACGTTATGCCAAGTGACATTCTAGTTAGGTGTAAAGTGACATCTATTTATTTTTTTAATTGTATTGATAGACATAGATACTTTAAATTAGTTGATTCATTTTGTTATTTGGTTCCATTGACTTTACTTAAAAATATATTTGGTAAAGATTGATATTTTTATTTACTTTTCCTAAACATGTTAAGACTCCCAAAATAATAATTTAACTTTCAACGTTGTTTATAAAAATTGTTAAAGTCGTCAAAATATCCTAAATGCATTCAAATAATGATTTTGAACAATTTTCGACTAAATTAAAAGGGTTTATTATGAAAAAAAAAAATCAATATTTTTTTTAATGTTTTTTGCTTTTTCGTCTCTTCATGTTATTTTTTTCCATAAAAGTCCTTAAGTTAATTATTTATTTTTGGTTTACTGAAATTTGGACATAGAACCTGGTTTTTCAGTTTTTTAAAACCCAGTTCACTAATTATAACCGGGGTCTGATGTCCAATTTTCACTAAACCAAGAAGAAAAAATTAACTGGAGGACTTTTATGGAAAAAAATATATGGAGTGACGAAAACGTAAAAAATGTGAAAACATGTTTGTTTTTTTTTTATTATAAACCCAAATTAAAATATTAAAAAGAATAATTAAACTTTTTAATTATAAGATATCACTTATAAGTTTTAGGATTAATCAAATAATTAAGATTGGGTTTATGATTTTAACAAAAAGTTTTAGGAATTTAATTTTTAATTACAAATTAAATTGATTAAGCAGTTAATTTGCAAAAGAAGATGGTTTACGAAATTGAAAATGAAAGAGTTAAAAAATATTTTTTAAAGAAATAATGTTGCATGCTTGCCTTAATAAAAGGATTAAGAAAAGTTCTTTTTTAAATCTCAGCATACGGGTCAAGACATGAAAACCGAGTCGGATCAAGTTTGCACACGGAACTGGTGGTTTCTAGGCCGACGTTTTGTTGGAAAATAAAAAAAAAAAAAAAAAACTTAAGTTTTCATAAACTGTAGCTCTCAATATTAAGCTTTGAAACAATCTCTGTTTTTCGGTTTGTTATTTCACACAAAATAAATTAAATAAACTCATTATACATCCGATTTTTTTAAGTTTCTTTCATAAATCATCAAATAATATATTACTTACATCAAGAATAAAAAACTATAAAGTTTAATCGAGATTTAATACCTCAATTTGTCACTAAACTATAAAAACAAATTCCGACTTTCTTCCTTGTTCTTCCACGATTTTTGCCGATTATTTTCGAAATTATCATATGGTTTTGGCTCTAATATATTATATAGACATGTTGGGGTTGTTTTAGGGTTTAAAGTGGGCTAAAGTTCACGAATTTTGGACTAGGATTAGAATCGTGATTTTAAAGATTCCATATATGACCAAAAATAGTAACATCTTTTGTCATTTTTTTCATTAATAGCAACATTATTATTTTTTTATCATTAATAACAATAACTTTTTTTTTATCAATATTAGCAACTTGTAACCCAACTAACTGGAAACTAACTGAGTTTCCAGTTAACTTAGCGACATGGATTTTTTTGCTGAGTTGGACACCCACGTGTATAACCAGATGTACCAGGTTAAAATTTTGGGATCCTTCATGGTGCCATTCTTCCCCACCGGCTAGCAAAAGCCGACGATTCGCATTCTTGACCGACCCTCCGTCTTCCTTGCCGGAGATGTGTCCGCATTGTTACTTCTTTGGGCCCTATTCTTCTCCACTCTCGACTCAATCCCCATTTTCTCTCTATCCAAACAAAATTCCTGCAACTGTAACAACCAACCCGACCCGGCCTCCAACCTCAGATACGACCGACCCGTCTCAACCTTCTATGACGACTCAAGCTTCGGCTACACCCTCGACAAACCCATCAATAATTGGGACCGAAAAATACGAACCTGACTTAAACTTCACCATTCATTCGATCCCAGGTCGTTAGAGCGAGTCTTTATCGTCATTGGATCACGATCAACCCCATGCAAAAGCCCCACCGGAGACCATTTATTCTTAAGATTTTACTGGAATAAAGTAGATTATTGTCGAATCAATGGTTACGATATCTTTTACAAACAACGTCTTACTCGACCCCAATATGCCTTCATGCTAGGCCAAGATTCCGGCTGTTCGGGCGGCGATGGTGGCACATCCGGAAGCCGAGTGGATAACCTGGTACATCTGGTTATACACGTGGGTGTCCAACTCAGCAAAAAAAATCAATGTCAGCTAAGTTAACTGTAAACTCAGTTAGTTTCCAGTTAGTTGAGTTAAAAGTTGCTAATATTGATAAAAAAACAAAAGTTATTGTTATTAATGATAAAAAAAATAATAATGTTGCTATTAATGAAAAAAATGACAAAATATGTTACTATTTTTTGTCATTAGCCCTTGATTAAATTGACATTTTAGCTTCCTAAACTTTATAATTAGTTTTATTGTGTTCTAAATGTTTATTAAACCTAAGATAATAAAATTTGATTTTAATACTCATCGTAATTAAATTGATTTTAAACGGTAGAACGTGGTTTAATTATTGTCGTGACCGTTAATTTCATTATTTGTTTTTCAATATATTAGTATTAGTATATTTAGTTTCTTTATTTTATTTTACTTTAAATTTTCGGGTCATCGCAACATATCACTTAAATTGATTTCGTCCTTAAAATTGAAAAATATAACTGTCGTACTAGTGTATTACTTGCTCAACCCTTGATCTTAATACATATCATTAGTTTCCGACACAATTTAACAACTTAATTTTATTTAGTTATCATTATTTTTATGGTTTAATTTTATTTAGCTTTTATAATCTTCCTTATCATTATAATTATTATGGTCAGTATTTGTTGTTGTTGTTATTATCATTATTAAAATACATGAAAAAAAAACCATAAAGAAGCATCCCAATAGCAAATCAAGTGTGTCGGGATGTCCACGATGCAAATAGAAAGTCTGGAGCCCGATTGGTAGGGTTAGAGTTCGAGATTCCGTTGTCCCATTATCAGTTAACCTCTTCCTTCTTCCATATAGTATCTTGATGGTTACACATTTGATCAATATGAAGTTTTTGATGATTGATAGATGGGCTATCCATTACTATCACTTTCGAAGAATGACATTTGTTAAGTATTTTATGTTTGGGTTAGGTACTTATTTGATTAACAAACTATCAGATTTGTCTTATTTATCCCCTAAACTATTTTTTGTACACGTTTAACCATTAAATCTTTACTGTTGTATTTTGGAAGGAATGACCGGTTAAACTAGTCATTATACTAATGTGGCTGACGTAACATTTTGGATGACGTAGACACCATGTGTCCAAAATTAATGTTTTAAATTAACCATGTAACAATCAACTTTGTCACATTTTAACAACTAAACTACTAAAACGTCTATTTCAACCACGAAACTATTAAAAATGTTTATTTCAGTCGTTAAACATATTTTCTCATTGTGATCAATATACTATCTCTTGCTATTTTATTTAGGTGAAATAATTGATGATATTAGTTTGTAATATTAAATTGAATAAATATGATAACACAAATACTATACGTACAAAATATATACCTATGTTTCATATCAAATTAGATTTTAGTGTCTAAAAACACCATTATCTCTTCATTGTACATCATAAATCGATTTGTATCTAATAAACAATCATTAAACCTTCTTTTAGATTGAAATTTTTGATAAGTTTTCTTGCATATGTAAAAATATGTGCATGATAGTAGATTTAAAGGGGTCTGTTTTGTAGGTAGCGATAGTGATGATTTGGTGTCTGGAAATGTCAAAAATTAATTTGATGTCATAACATTTTTATACATGACATCCATATTATTACAATGTTCCATATTAATATTTCAAACTAAATTTATTGTTTGTTTTCATCTACTTAAAATAATAGGTGATATTAAATGATCAAAATGAGAAAAAAAAAATTTAATGATTAAAATGGACATTTTTAATAGTTGGTGGCTAAAGTGAACATTTTCATTAGTTTAGGATAAAATAAAACAAATTTAATAGTTATATAGTCAAAATAAAAAATCAACTTTATACACATGACATTCATGTTATCCAGAAGTCAAGTTAGCGACATGCGAGCATAATGAGCGGTTTGACCGACCGTTTTTCTCTAAAATAAAATGATCAACTAAAGTTTGATGGCTAAGTATGTACAAAATATAGTTTTGTGACTAAATAGAACAAAAATCAGATAGTTTGATGGTCAAATATATTCTTGACTCTTATTTTTGTATTGTTATTATTGTTATCATAACAGATATCAAAAGGCTTGTTATACGCAAACGTTTAATATTTGGTTTTAGTTCTAGTCACTGATTAAGTATTCATTGTTGTTTAATAAATAATTGAATTAGTTTATCATAAGACGTGTTATACGGTTTTCAATGTATGTACAAGATTAACCTAAATTGGTATTTAATACGGATGATATTATGTAATATTTAAATTAGTTTTTCGGCTTCAGTTTCATCCACTTTGATTTTGTATATTTTTTTCACTATAAATTTTGGAAAAAAAAAAGAAAGATCGTACCACACCTAGACCGAATCACTACTATTCGATTTGGATTTGGATTTTTCGGTTCTAATATCTTTCTTTTTTCTAGCTTGATTTGTTTCAGTTTTGAAAGGTTACACATCCCTATTAATGAAAAATCAAATAATTATATATTATATAAATATATACATTTGTTATGGTATTTTATAGTTGAAAATCTTCTAGTATCAAAATACCCATTTTATACACAAAAAAAAAAAATTTCAACTTCAAATAAGTGTGGAACCCATGTCATAAAATCATCCTCTCTCTCTCTAGAAAATGTACCGTTATTTATTCCCTTTGATTTCAACAATCTTTCTCTCTCTAAAATAAACTAACTTCAAATTTCAAACATGCATTCCACCTTCTTCATCCTCCTCCTGTTCGCCACCACCATCACCGCCCAAACTCCACCGGCACCACCACCGTCCTCCGACGCCTGCAACGGCATCTTCTTATCCTACACTTACATTTCCGGATCCAAAATCCCACCCGAATTCACATACGAACCCGCCAAACAACCTTACAGCTTCAAATCGACACTCTCGGTGCTCAACAATGAGGCTGAAGAGCTTAAATCATGGAGGGTTTTTGTCGGGTTTCAACACGATGAATATTTGGTATCCGTTTCTAATGCTGTGATTGCTGATGGGTCGGCTAGTCTTCCGGGTCGGGTTGGGAACGGGACCGTCTTTGCTGGGTTTCCAAATTCGGATTTGAAAACGGCTATTGAGACTGCTGGTGATTTGAATCAAATGTCGGTTCGGGTTGAATTTGTGGGTACGCAATTCGGTGTCGGGTCGCCTGGTGTTCCTATGCCGGATAGTATATCGCTTGTTAACGATGGGTTTCTTTGTCCTACACCTATTATGCAAGGTAATCTATCATATTCATATTTTTTAATTGGGTTAATTCCGAGAAATACAACCTATTTTGTTAAATTTCCTGATTATAGCAATTTACTTTGCTAAAATTCGAGCCATCTATTTCTAGTTACACAAATAGTAAATTTTCTTCAACACTTACAAAAAGCTATTTTAAATTTTACTACTTAATACATAATGTCAAATTTATCAGTAACTTTTCCAACTAGTTACATGTACTCGAGTTCAACTAATTAAAAACTTAATTTAAACGAACTCGAGCTTAAATTTAAGCTCATTTAATAGACGAGCTCGAGGCTGAACTTCATATATCGAACTCGCGAAGATAAATGAGGCATATATAAATATATTTTTTAATTAATAAATATATAATATACAGATTAAATAAATATAAATTTATAAAAATAAGTAGATTATATAAAAGTTATTAAAAATTTATATATAATAATAAAGAAAATGTTGTGGGTTACATGTTAGCATTCTTAACTCAACAAAATTTTGTTGTCCCGCCTAAAACACTTTCAAATATATTTATCTCAATTTCTTTTCTAATTTATTTGCATACGATTAATACTAAATTTAACAACATAAGAAAAAAAAAAGAGTTAATTACAAAAATGGTCCCTGTGGTTTGTCTTAAAATTTGGATTTGGTCCCTGAACTTTTAATTTTGCAGAAACGGTCCTTATTTTCATAGTTTGTTTGCAATTTTAGTCCCTCAACCTATTAACTTTTCTAATATGACCAAATTACCCTTATTTTAATGCAAACTATAGGGATCATTTCTACAATTAATTTTTTTAACTCTTTTTTATTCTTAATTAAATAAATTATTTTTTTGTGTTACTTAAATTTAATAAACTATAAAAAATAGAAAAGAATTATTTAATTATTTATGTTGGTTCATAAATGATTTAGATATTTTTAGTCTTAATTAATTTTAATTTACTATAATCAAAGTGTAAACCAAACAAAATTTATAATCGAAAAAATCATTTGTGCTTAGAAATTATTTTTTAAAGGTTTCATAAATAAGAAAATTTTCTCTATAATTATTTATATTGGTTCATATATTTATAATAAAAATTATTTATGTTGATCAAACCACAAATACCATTTATGTAGTTGACTCTACTTTATTTTTAGTGTTAATTAACTTTATTAAATTATTAAAAAAATTATTTATGAGCCAACAGTTTAATTAAAGTTAAAAATATTAAAGAACTTAAATAAATAAAATGTTAATGTTTAATTTGACCGAGTTAAAAAAAACTTCCAAATGGTTTAAGACAACTCAAATTTTTTTATTTAACGTGTCAATTAGTTTATCGTTTTAATTTTTAATTACATCAAAAACGATTAAAATTTTAGGTCCATATAACATCTTTGAGATTCATGATTAACAACTTTAATAATCAAACTTTGGTTTGTCAGACCTTTACATTAAAATCGATAAATATAAATAGGTTTTTAATCTTTTTTCGTCTTTCAATTTGACTTTTCATTTTAATCCGATAAAATCGACACCTTAAAAAATTAAACCATTTAGATTTATCACTTTACCACTATCACCTTGCTTTGAACCAACAAACATAATTTTATTATAAATTTATGAACCAACATAAATAATCATAGAGTCAAATATTTTTATAATATTTTATATACGAAACCTCTAGAAAATAGTTTCTAAACATAAATGATTTTTTCGAGTATAAATATTGATTGGTTTACACTTTGATTATAGTAAATTAAAATTAATTATGACTAAAAATATCTAAATAATTTATGAACCAACATAAATAATTAAATACTTTTTTTTTCTTTTTTTTATAGTTTACTAAATTTAAGTAACACTAAAAAATAATTTATTTAATTAAGAATAAAAAATAGTTAAAAAATTAATTGTAGAAATGGTCCCTATAGTTTGCATCAAATAAGGGCAATTTGGTCATATTAGAAAAGTTAATAGGTTGAGGGACCAAAATTGCAAACAAACTATGAAAATAAGGACCGTTTCTGCAAAATTGAAAGTTTAGGGACCAAATCCAAATTTTAGGACAAAGCACAGTGACCATTTTTGTAATTAACTCAAAAAAAAAAATGAATCGAATGATTTTAATAACTTCCTAATTTAATTTATGATTCGGTTTAAAATGATTTCTTTTGTATTGGTTTATAAAACTTGTTGAGTTAACCCTTATATCAAAGAAAAATATGTCAAATAATCAAAGTACAAATATTTATTAAAAGTCTCTTAAGTATCAACCATGATTCAAAACATACTGACTTGTTCATAACTTTTAACTTTTATTTAAAAAAAACATATATGGTGTCTTTTTAATTTAATCTACACATAATCATTATTGACTTTTTAAAATTATTAGCCAATATTAATTCAGAAAAAATATTTTGCAGTTGTAATAATTATAACTTTTATGTAAATTTTCTAAAAGTAATAACATAAATTTAAATATTTGTTAATTTTATTTATTCTCATATTATGTTTTTTAATATCATAGTTAATATTTTTTTTGAATACTTCATCAATTCAATTTCAGTATTAACATTTCATTTTACTATTATTATACTACAAATTTATAATAATATTTCATGATTGTGTATATTTAAAACAATAACTTTATTAAACATGTTTCATTATAATATATGAGTAAATAAACTAGTTATATATATAATAAACGAGTCGAGCTCGAGCTTGTTAAATTATTAATGAGCCAAACTCGAGCTTCATATAGAGAGTATGGAACGAGCCGAGCTCGAGCTCGAGACACATACTTTTAAACGAGTCGAGCTTGACGCTTAACGGGCTTGAGTTCGGCTCAGTTCGTTTACACCACTAGCTACACGTCCCGAGACAACTTGTACTAATTATAACAATCTACTTATTATTTTTCACGATAATAACAATCAATCAGCAACATTACGACGTCAAATTATTTCAACGGCCCAACGAAAATGAGTTGGAAGTGAATGATTAAATGACATGGAATATATTTAGGATCGTTTGTTTACAATAAAGATGTATGAATATGGTCCGAAATCTAATTATCTAAATATCAGATTTAACTTACTTTATAATGTACATATAAATTAGATATAACCATATAAGATGTTTTATCCTCTAAAATTGAAGAGGAAATGAGTAGTCAGATGTCAAATTAAGAGAATTTTAATTTCAAATTTATGGTCACATCTTAATTTCAGACATAGTTTTTAAACGTCAAACATTTAACCTCTTAAAAAATAAACAATATCTTAAAAAAGCTATTTACGTCACAAAATTAACCCGATGAAAATCTCTTGTATTCCTTTCGACGAGAATGATTAATCGATTAATTTCTATAATCATGAGAAAATAGAATATAAATTGTTATAACCCGTAAAACTTAAAGCATGTTGATATAATTGAGAAAAATTAGAAAATGTATCGTTAGTATTGGTAAATATAAAAGTAGATTGCTAAAATTATGAATTCTAACAAAGTAGGTTGCTACTTCAGTATTTCTTGTAATTAAACTTTCGTATTTGAATCGAGTTTATCATACGAAGAACACGAAAACTAATGTGTTTTCGGCATATCGATCAATCTTTTAGGGACTAGAGTGATGGAAGTTTGCTGTATGAAAGATCCGAACGCCATAGTTAACGTAACTGTGGACGATGAGTTTCTTCCGCGTCAAGAAGGCGATCTAACGATTATGTACGATGTGATTAGAACGTACGAGTCGAATTACTGGGCTTCGGTTACCATCGAGAACCATAGCCCCCTTGGCCGGCTCGATAATTGGAACCTAACCTGGGACTGGATGCGAGACGAGTTCATAAACGATATGAAAGGCGCTTATCCGTTCACTCGTGACTCTACGAGTTGCGTATTCGGTCCGCAGGGTGCGTTTTACAAACAGATGGATTTCTCAAACGTTTTGAACTGTGAAAGACGACCAACGTTGATCGATTTACCCCTCGACATGACCAACAACACCCAACTCGGAAACATCCCGTTTTGTTGCCGAAACGGGACGATCTTGCCGAAAATAATGGACCCGAGTAAGTCAAAATCGGCGTTCCAGATACAAGTCTACAAGATGCCACCAGATCTTAACCGATCGGAACTCGTTCCACCGCAAAACTTCAAGATAAGTGGCTGGTTGAACGCCGATTATAAGTGTGGCCCACCTGTACGAGTCAGTCCTAGTCGGTTTGATGACCCTAGCGGACTTCCTGGTTCAACTGCGGTATCGAGCTGGCAAGTGGTGTGTAACATAACACAAGCTAAAACTTCAAGCCCGCAATGCTGTGTGTCGTTTTCGGCATACTACAACGAGTCCATCGTACCATGCCCGACTTGTGCTTGTGGCTGTCCAAGTGCAAGTTCCGTAAAATGTAGCACAACTACACCCGCGCTTTTACTGCCTTCAGAAGCGCTTCTCGTCCCATTCGATAACCGAACAAGACTGGCTACAGCTTGGGCTAGCCTGAAACACCGCACCATACCGAGCTCGTTACCCTGTGCAGACAACTGTGGTGTTAGTATAAACTGGCACTTGCTTACGGACTATAGAGGAGGGTGGTCTTCTCGACTCACTCTCTTCAACTGGGACGACACTGCATTTGCCGATTGGTTCGTTGCAGTGCAATTAGACAAGTCTCTCCCCGGGTTCGAGAAAGTGTACTCGTTCAACGGTACAACTCTCGTGGTGAATGGAAAGAACAACACGATTATAATGCAGGGTTTACCGGGACTGAACTATCTCGTTGGTGAAGTTGACGGAGTTAACCCACAAAAGGACCCACGAGTACCTGGGAAACAACAGTCGGTTATCTCATTCACGAAGAAATACACGCCGGGTATCAATGTACCAGCTGGCGATGGATTTCCGACCAAAGTTTTCTTCAACGGGGAAGAATGTGCACTTCCTAGAACACTTCCGATGAATGATTCTCACCAAAAGAACATCAATGGAGTATTTTCAGTTGTTATAGCGATCATCATCTTCATCTTCATGTCAATGCAGCATTGACAGTCATGGAAGATGTTGTATAGAAGTACTTTATACGTAATTTGTGATGTTTTATACGTATCGAGGGGTGTTTTGGTCTATATATTTTGAACCGATACTTTCGGTTGAAATGTATGAGATTCAAATTTAGTTTTCTGAAAAAGTAATTTCTTAGTAAAATGTATAAAAAAGAAAAAAAACTAAAACTGAAAACTAAACCAGCTTCTAAGTATGTAAGGTTCCGAAAAGGGACCGAATTAAAAAATTAGAACGAGAATCGGACCAGATGTTAACAGTACCATTGGGTCCTTATTTTTACCCAACTTTTACAGATAAAAATGAAATACAAAACATAATAGAACCGGAACCAGAAAACTGAAAACATCATAAACAAGAAACAAACTGTTTGATACTGGTTGGTTTTACAATCCAGTCTTGAGTTCTAACACCCCTAACGAAAACCATGATCATGAACGTAAACGGACTAAATGGGGAAAAAAAAAAGTTAAACCATCACAATCAATTTATAAACTAAATCAATGCAGATTTGGTTAACAATTATTATATGAAAATCCTTAATAAACCACATACATGATCATAAGCAAATAAATGAGAAACCAAAATCCAACAAATGAATTGCAATGAAGATCTTTAGAGTAAAAACCAAGTATAAAACACCATGTTAATCCTAAAAAAAGTCTAAAAAATAATACCCACAAATCCAATTCATAAAGTTAACCTTCTCTGCTATGTTTTCATGAATCATAATCTACCAAAAGAAGTGCAGATATACCTTTGCATATCCAACTTTCAAACTGTTTTCATAATCTTCGGTTCTTCACGAATTGACCAAAAGCAAACTATGTACACCCGAGAATGCACGAAGCCAAACGCGTCCTTACACTGGGAGGTTATCCAAAGAATGCCAATCGAAGCCGAATTCATTTTCTGCCTGTCCAATGCCTTCTTGCTGATGTTGCTGTTAAATACGACGAAACAGATAATCCTTAAGAACCAGAGGGGTTTTGAGTTTTCTATCTTGTCATTAAGTCATAGTTAAACGACAATTTAAGCATGATAAACGAACCTGTGAGAGTATTGCTGCGAGGGGATCATCTTGACTGTAATCGTCAGGAGAAAACAGTTGACGAGAGCTGCTGCCGACAGTTTTCAGACCAGAAGCGTAGTTATCTTGAAGAGCATTTAATCCTCCTTGCATATTATTTGTATTGAGAGGAGCGTTGAAAGTCATATCCGTGCCTTGTAAATCCCAATCATGTGGTCTGTTTTGATTTACATCGTTTGCAAGACTGTAACTTGGAACAAACCCTTCTCTCGGAATATTGGTTTCTACATTCCCATCTCGTCGGAGGGTCGATGTAGACATGATGGAAGGAACTCCAGAACTAACCCCGAGAGGATAAGAAGTATTCCCAGTCAAGTCTGTTCTGTGAATTGCTGGAAAATCCACTAGAGATGACGGATGTGAAACCACCGGATTAGTCAAGATGGGCCGTCTCGAGACAAGATTTTGAGCTTGACTTTGGCCTGTCATCGGAACCAGACTTTGACTATTCATGCCTGTGAAAGAACGCTGCAAACCAACAAGCTGCTTTGGCTCCATAGTTGTGGGAATCCCATGAAGCAAATTCATCTGCTTGTTGATATTAATATTCTGCACATGCTGGTTTTGGGCTTGCCCATATCTCATCGGGTTCTGGAAGCTAAAAATGTTTCTTTGATCAACTACGGGCACAGAAACCGGAGACTTCAAGTTACCTGACCTGCCAAGAGCCGCAGCCTGGAGAGTGGCAAGACTTTGAGCAGGGAGTTGACCGCTGGCCGCTATAGCTTGAAGGTCAAGATCACTGAGTGATGATATTGGCCCGTAGCCTGCATCCGGGTTACCCATAAAAGAGGTGTTTATCCCGCCTGATTGCTGGGACCCGCTGAGTCTTTTAAGATAAAGTCGATATTTCTGCAAATACATTGAAATGAAGCAAGTTTTACAAGGTATCGTATCCAAATATATCACAGATGGATGTGTTGCGCAAAACTACTCTAGGTTTATCAGTATCCCCTTTATGAAATAAAAACCACCTTCCTGCTTGTCGCAAGGAGAAGTGGGAAAATGGGCAGATCAGAGGTGTTAAATAACAAGCCAAAAAGAGTAAGGGTGCGTTTGTTTTTAATTAAGAGGATCTAAAAATGGTCTGAAGTCTGAATTTCAGATCTTAACCTAATTTGTACTGTTCGTTTACATTCAGACTTAAGAGGTTCTATCCTCTGAATTTTAAGAGGAAAAGAGTTGTCTGGATTAAAATTAAGAGCCTCTTAATTTCAGATGTTAAGGCCTTCTCTTAATTTCAGACGTGGTTTTCAGACTTCAGACATTTAACCTCTTAAAAAACAAATAACACCTAAGTATTTGATACATGTCCAATTGGATTTGATTGGAGTTACTTGCCAACACTTTCTTGTCCTTTTTTCATATTATAAATAACTAACGAATTAATTATGATTATATAAGTAATATACTATTAAAATAACAAACTACATTAATAAAGCAATTTAGAGGCTAGTAAGTATTTGAGTAAATTTTGGCCGACTTTTGTGACATTCTACCCCTTTGATGTGTTCCATTTTAGCCAAGGTTTAAAACTTTATGCATTTGACACGTTGGACATAAATATAACCAAAATGACCCAGTTTTAGACAATGAGCCGAAATTATCACATGTATCAAGAAGTAAAAGGATCCAAGTCATAAAAGCGACATGATACAGATTTTCAGGATATTTAGAGCGATAATTGATTGTGGAATAAGAAGGGTACCTGAAGGTGGCTAGCGACGTTTTCTCTTGTTAGTCCTGGAACATTCATGAGATCCAAGATTTTCTTCGGAACAGCCTCTGCGTAAATACAAGTTCAATAAATTAGAATTCAGACGTAGATCAATATATATATATTCAAAAAAATGTTACACACTGTCTATTCCAAGCTGATTAACGGCTGCGACGAATTGTTGATGAAGTTCCACAGACCAAACAACACGAGGCTTCTTCGAAGAAGAAGAATCGTCTCTTTCCTCGGCTTCATCCTCATCATCTTTCCTTCTTTTTGAGTTTTTCAAAGTATGCCCTTCATTTGCAGAAGACGAGTAGTCAGGCTCTTCGATCTGTTTCTGTTGTCGGTCACCATCATCCAAACTTGTTGACGGCTCGAGATCCTTCCACTCATGCTTCCTTTTTCGAACCACATGCTGCCAGATGTTACGTAGTGCCTCTATGCGTACGGGTTTTATTAGATAGTCACACGCCCCGTGTGTAACACCCTTCATAACTACACTCTTGCTGTCATCCGCTGACATCACTGATAAATTTAATCACGATAAATCCAGTTAAACTATTTGATACAATGTGGCATTAGCTCGTGAAGTGAGTAGATGAAAAATAATCATCCAATTTTTATACAAGTTACTCTGGTTTCTCAAACCATACACATGTTTCAAACGGTTAACCACAAACTTACATGTTGAGTTCTCATCCACATGGATGCCTGAAAAACTATGTTGTAGTTTATTTTAACTAACATGGGAATAAATTTTTTTGCTATTCTGGTGCAATTTAAAAAAATTAATTATGCTAGGGCATATTATGAATGAAAAACCTAGGTATGCAACTGAAAAGTAATGCAATCCCAAAGGCTCGAACATAAAAGGAGACATATCATCCAGACATCAACGATTATGCATGAATAACAGATGAGGACATACCCTTAAAACGTTTGTGTATTTTCCATCGTCCCCAAACCGAATGGCAATGTTTAACCGATGGTCAGATTTACAACATTTTCCTTACGTGCCATATAACATGATGTATGGTAAACTCATCTTACAAGAAGACATATCATTTAAATATTCAATTATCACCGACAATTAATATCAACTGTGGATTCAAAATTTTTACCAACATATAAACTAACATGACAAAAAGTGTTTCAGGGGTAGCACTGCAATAACAAATGCTCTTTTATAGTTATTCTTTTTTCCTGAAAAACACTACATAAGTTTTTCGACTTGTAGTTAACAGGATGCATTTACTTGAAAATTTTATTATATGTAACAATGGCTTTTTAATTACTAATTGTGAGTCTCATCATGTACTCGCTCTCGCGTTTAGTGGTCCTAAGTTTACTACCAGTCATGTGGCACATGATATGCTATGCACATGGGGCCATGATCCAAAATCAATCACTATCTACGAACAAGGACCGTGATTCGTAACTTCACACATTACTAAGTCTTAATCGAAAGTCAGAACAATGGAGAACATGAATCATAACCAAGAAATCATCTACAAGTAGATCACAAACAGGAAATCAACAAACATCAAATAAAAAGTCAAATGAAACAATGGTTGACTTACTGATAACAGGAAGGTCCATCTCAAGCCCAATGTGTACAAGGAGTTTGAATCCGTCCATATCAGGCATATGAACATCACTAATCACTACATCGAATCCATTCTTGTTTTCCCTCAATAAAGATAAAGCAACCTCAGCTCTATTGCATTTAGTCACTGCAAAATTAAGAACATTTTTTAATCAATTACTGCAAATATATTCATAACTACCTGAACACTTTCCAATAAAAGCAATCAAAAGAATTTGCGCATTTTGTAAGCAATCTTTCTGAATCTGAATCAAAAATTGCGTATCACTTCTACATGACAAATCAGTGATCTAAATTCAAGTAATAGAAACCAAGATTTGTCATTTGTCAACGCTTTCGCATGATTCATGGTCTCGCTAAGGATTTTCAACAAACAGTTGGTGTGCGTTTATTGTCAGCCTTTGTACAAATACCTTCATATTTGCAATTTCTTAGCATCCTCTCCAAGATCATGAGACAAGTCGGGTCATCATCGACGACAAGCACCCGTAAACCAGCCGGAAACTGGTCGGAGACATTACCGTCGCCGGCGCCGGTTGAATTCCAAGAAACAGTAGTTGAACTAGGCATCGTCGACTGTTTGTTGACTGACAGGGTTAGAGAGAAAAAAGGGAGAACATAATAGAGGAGATATTCTTAATTTTCTGGAAGATCTCCGGTAACCGAATGCATTAATTTGAACGGATAATTACCAAAGCCAAATCTAACACCTTTGTTCACTTTTTAGCCATTTTATATACATTTTACTAAAATAGCCACAATTTACGTGACCATATTTACGTGATAGCCACAATTTACATGATTTGTACTTTTTGTCATTTTTTTAATGCATTACGTTACAAAAGATGTTTGGTCACGCAAATTATTGTACTTGATCACGTAAAGTGTGACAAGACATCCCACCAAATATTCATGGGGAATGAGCAAAAATGGTCACGTAAAGTACAACAATTTACGTGACCAGACACCTTTTGTAACGTAATGCATTAAAAATGAAAAAAAGTACAAATCACGTAAATTGTGGCTATCACGTAAATGTGGTAACGTAAAGTGTGACTATTTTGGTAAAATGTATATAAAGTGGCTAAAAAGTGAATAAAGGTGTGAGATTTGACTATTTTAGTAATTATCCCTAATTTAAATCATAAGCAAATTACCAAGTTCACCAAATAACCCACAATAATAAAGAAAAGCCATAATAGTCCCTGGCCCAACAATAATTAAAATAAAAACATAAAATACGGTTGCGAACGTATCAAGTGTGAAATCCAGTTTCTTATCAATCAAACAACAATATCAAATGATCAAGAACAATAAACAGAATTAAAACTAACCGAATGATTATATTCAATGATGACAGATTCGATTACAGAGAGAATAAAATTTTCGTGAACAGTGGCCTATCTCTGAATTCAATACGTGCAAAAATAACTGTCAGATCTAATTCTATTGAAAGTCAAAGATACTATTTATATACATATTTGACAACTATCAAGGAAATACAAAACAACCCCTAGACTTTGTTTCCATCAATTAAAACATAACCTAACATTCTCTCCATTTGATGGAAAGAGCAAAGTCTTTAAATCGATAAGCCCAGCTTTTGTTCAAATCTTCTAACACTTTTACGATCCGAGAGCCTCCATTCAATCTTTGAAATAAACTCAACCATGAGTCTTCGATCATTTACAGATAGAGCTTCTTTCTTCGTCTTTCCTTTCTTATCAGATGCAAGCTTTCATTTTAAACCATTCAACACTTTATTCAGAGTCCCATCTGAAAATTTATTCAGCTCAACGCTTCTCATAGCTCTCAGCTTCTTGTTTTTATCTCTGTACATAACTGCTGGATGCTTAACCATGACAACTTGGATTTCTTTCAACTCGCCAGCAAACTTGATATCTCTGTGAGGCGCCGTCATGTTGATCTTCCTCATACCCCGTTCAACCCCTATCTGTAGATCTTGCACTGACATCAATACCAATTTGGTATGCATGAAGTGAAACAGTGTCTTAAGTGCAAATCTGCAGTGTTCATTTCTTTTGTATCTGCACAACTCATCAAAAAGATCTTCAATGTCGACTAGGTGCATATTGAACATATCTGTTGGGTACAATTTATAATAGAGTTAAAAACAATGTATATTGTATAAAGTTCAGGGGTTGTTTGTGTAAATACTCAATACTTTGCATTATATATATATATATATATATATATATATATATATATATATATATATATATATATATATATATATATATATATATATATATATATATATAGGAATATAGAATAAGGATGAGTGAAGTGGACTGATGAATGCATGTTGAGAGAAGATTGCTTAGCAAGAAATCGTGAACTCAATGTAATATCTTTTCTCTCTTAATACAAGCATTCGGTTTTATGTTTTTGTGATAATTGTTCATACGAATTGTTTAATGTTGATATGAATTGCATGAAAAGTGAATTCACAATATCTGCTTCTGTGAACGTATAGGTATTTCCATCTGATCTAGTGACAGTGAACTTTGGATAGAAAATCTTAACAAATCTTTCCTTTTCTATTTTCACCAGATTGACTATTCTGAACTCACTCTTGACCTTCTCAATTTCCTGTGTTTTATTTCTCAAAAAGCTAGCATAGTTGACCAGATTCGGCATATTCGGCTCTAAAACCCTAAATAGCTTGAGAAAAGAACATGGTGCTTGTTTTTTGCAAAAGATTCGTTTTTCCATAATATCTTCAATGTATGGCATCTTGTTCCTTTTTCTGATAAACCCTGCTGATCTATTCTCTGGAAGCTCAAGTTTCTTCACTTTCTTTTTGCTGATCTCATCTTTGCTTAACAATGTCAGCATGTCTTGAATTTCTCTCTGAACTACTTGTTGGGCTTCAAATCTAAGTCTATGTTGTTTCTTAGACTCATCTGCAAGCACATATTCGTTGAAGAATCTATCCATCACCTCAACCTCATTCAGTACAACTTTTTCTTGAGCAATCACATTTTCGACTGGAAACTCTTCAAATTCCTCCTTAACTTGAATAACCACCTCAGGCTTTTCAACCGTTGGTGTAGATTCAGTATCTTTCAAAATCTCCTCAACTAAACCTTCCTCCTCTTCATTCCTTTCAGCTCTGAAATCCATATCAGTCAAGGCAATTACATCATCATCTTCAGATACTTCAATGTATTCCTCCCTCTCTTCTCCTATTCCTTGAATACTCAGCTCATGACTCTTATCTTGAACATCTTCATCAGAATCAATATATTCTACAAAATGGTAAATATCAGACTGAATGTTCAAAGGAACTGGAACATCTTCATGAAGAATCAATCCCAGCTCTCTTTGTTTACCAGCCGATTCTTTTGAGCCCCCAGCCTCTCTCTCTCTTGAACTTCCGTTTCCTTTTCTGGGTATGTAATCATCAATACCCCAGGTGTAGATTCATCAAGCTTTCTCATCTTCTCCCCCTCATGAGGAGCATCATCTGAGTCCTCATCATGCTCATCATGTTTCCTCTTGGATGAGGAAGCTTGAGCCTTACAGGTCTCTTCTACTGCAGCAACCCTCTCTGATAGATTTCCCAAAGCTGTTATCACAGTACCTTCCAAACTTATCATGCGTTCTCTCATTTCATCAAACTGTTCGAATACAAAATCTTTCAACTCTTCTTTCAATTCTTCAATTGCTTGATTTGATTCAGACTGCTTTACTGATTCCTCTGCAACATCCTTCCCCTTTAAAAACTTGTGGATATTTGACATCTGTGCCATTACCTCAGCCAATTGAGCAGATACATGTGTGTTTACTCCAGCAACAGCTTCATTCAATGCTTGATTTAATGTTGACTCAGTTACAAACGGGGATAAAGTCACCACTGGGTCACGTAGACTTCCAGTTGTCACTACAGTCGAACTTGTAAAAAGTACTTCTCTGTGGCCAGTACTTAGAGTTGGCAGTGTAGTTGCTCTGACTGGACTTCCACCATCTTCAAGTGACGGAGCAACAAATGCTTCCGTTACTGAGGATGTTCCAGTGGGAACACGAAGTTCAACCACACTAACTTCAACGGATGAAGTTGACTCGAGTGTCCTAGGCTGTATAGGATCTATACTCAGTGATTGAATCGAAGTCGTACACTCGGGCAGCTGTGTACTTGTTTCAATATCCATCAAGTCCAAATGACTCTCGGATAGATTATAAGGTTCATCCCTGTGCTCAATTAAAACAATATCCTGTTGAGAGGAGACTGAGTGGATGGTTGGGTGTGCAATTGTCAGTGGGATACTGACTTCTTCAATGCTAACTCTCATAGGAGAGCTAACAGCAAATGTGGTTATATCCCGGCTTTCTAGGTTAATGGTATCCCGCACACTCTCTTCAGCTATGCTTACTATATCTACCATCATACTACCTCCCTCATGATGATCACCTCCATCAGCACCATCATCATCATCATCATTATCATCTCCTTCACCTTCTTCTTCTTGGATATCCGACAAAGTTCTCTCGGAATCAGATTTCTCAGCTTCTTCCTCACCTCCCCTTACTACAACATCTCCCTCACTCACAGATGGGGCACCTTGAACTTCAGCCCCTTGCTGAGGTTCCTCTATTCCTAAAGCTCCTTGGGTAAGAGATCCCGGCTCCTGGGTCTCTATTGGAGCATGATCTATCCTATACAATCTCACATGCTCACTCTCTTGATCCGCATATTTTAACAAAGACTCCGGGATTGGCATAATATTCGCACTTGGAGAATCCGGCACTTCGTGTAAGCTCATCATCACATAATCTGGACATCTCTGTGAATTGGCTCACTTCGGAATATTTTCATTTGCTCGAAGGATTCCTCGGATAAGAATTTGTATAAACCTCTGAAGTGGAACAAATTTTCTTGCTCTATTTGTAGTTTTTGCTAGAACAATCTCCTTTAAGTCCTCCCATATGCACTGAGCATAATCATAATGCTTGTTAAACGCTATTCCATGAAAAATCCTTAGGCAATGAATACTGCATCTGTCGATGCCTGTGTGCTTAGACGTCATACACCTATTGATGATTCCAAATAGTGTGTACCATTCCCCATTCAAGCCATTCCTATGGAATTTGGAGCTCTTTGGTAGTGGCTTTGAGTAGCCCAAGCAGATCAGATCATGAACCAGCTCCTCATCCGACACAAAGTCTTCAAAATTAGCCAATTCAGGAAAGTTGACTGTGTCTATACGTCTTGGAAGAAATAAATTGTGACGAAGTCTGGCGAGAGTGATTTTAGTTTTGAATTGGTCTATTGTAACTTTGAAATGGTGATTGCCGTGAGCAGGAACAAATTTGACGGTGTGCCAAAATTGTTGTAGGTATACTTGTGGGATAGAAGGTTTATATTGAAGCAGATAACTAACGGATGACCTATGAGAATGTCAACGATGATAGGATGACTAACTTTAATAACCTTGGTATCCAGGCGATGGTTATTATCTCGAAAAGGTAGGCAATGTTTAGGTTTAACTAATTGGTTATCTGGGATAATATTTGACTGTGAGGGACGGGCAACTGAAGTAGAACGAACAGGTGTGGAGACAAGATTATGATTGGATGATGAATGGGAGTCAGATGAATTGGAATTCTGAGACTGTACTGGAGATGCCATTTGAACACCTGTAAACCAGATAAAAAATCATGTTAGTCAGACCATGTACACAAATGACAATCCTTAAAATGTAGAAAAACTGAAACATTTTATCAGAAATTGTAAAAATTGCGATTTTCTGTTTAAGACATCGGGATTCCAGACAATAATAGACTTATTATTGAAAGGACTCCAGAGTCAATCGTTTAGAGACCAATGTTAGAAAAACACAAATTTATAACAATTTCTTTAAAAAAAATGTGACATTTTTCTTAAAACATTAAAAATTCCACACTTAGGAAAAAATTTTCTTTTAAAACTCGAATGAAACTACAACTTTCTCGAATGACTCTTGATTAATCTCGGGTGACACATGAAATAACTTGACTGTCTATGAATAAACTCGAATAAGCCTATATGCAACTCGAATAAAACATGATAATTCTCGAATAAGTCTTTTGTGTTCTCGTATGTTCTAGTTGTCCAACTCGAATGAATAACGCATTTTCTCGAATCAACATATGACCAACTCGAATGACATACTTGTTAAACTCGAATGAAACCAGTATTGAACTCGAATAAACATGGACTCTCTTTTATGTTTAACACTCAACTCGTATGAAAAAGACATTTTCTCGATAACTACATTGCCCCAACTCGAATAAACTGTAAGTGTTCTTGGACAATGAATCAATCGAGATTTAAGTTTTGAAAATTTTCTAAGTCCTGTATTCAGTCAACTCGCATGACACAGAGACTTTCTCGATTATCCTTTGAATCAACTCGATTAACTCTTGGGTTTTCTCGAGTCACATGTTATTCAACTCGAATCAGTCTAAGGCTTTCTCGAATGTCTTTTTAGCCAACTCGATTAACTCTTGGGCTTTCTCGAGTATAGCTTTATTCGAGAAGTTCCTGTTTGTTTTTATTACAAGTCCAATTTACACTGAATTTTCGAATTTAATTTCAGGGACCTTTTTCAGTGATTTAAAACTTGTATCCCCTTCGAAAATGCATTATAACCACTTTTGTTTTACTGAATTTCGATTAAAAACAACATTTAAGTTGTTAAAAATACAAATTTCAGAAAAACTTGAACTCGAAACTGTTGAATATCAAAATCAAACATTCTGTTTGTGTGATGAAAGAATGACTTATGAAATTTCAGATTCATGGTCATGATTACAATACGAAACCCATCACACATTTAATTTCATTTTCATGAACAAATATCATGAATCTCCAAGAACTCTCAAAATACGTCTTTATACGAGCACAGTCACATGCATATTCAAAAACTGAAATGAACTATGTAACAATACAAGAAACAAACCAAAAAAAAAACTTTACTCACAATATAACGAACTTGTTTCTTGAATCAGATGAAGATATGTGGGTTTTTAGATTGCTTAATGGTGAAGGAAGCTTTTTGAAGAAGATGGCAATTGTCGGTTTTCTGAAAAAGTAAGTTTGAAATTTGAATTTCAAATTTATAGATGTACATACCCGGCCCATATTTGAAAAACAATTAGCCGGCCCACTTTCAAATCACCAATTATAAACCCATTTATCAACAAAACCCACTATCTTTTCAAAAAAAATTTCAACAAAGCAAAACAAAAACAACAAAAAAATTTCTGATTTTCAAAAAAAATTTTAAAATAGACATAAAAAAATTGAAAATACACACAATCAAAAAAAAAATAGCACACACAAAACAAAAAAAAATTAAAAATGCTCATTTGCTTCCCCTTGACTTTCTGAAAGCTGCTCCCCCTCAAATGTGTATTCTGATTCTCAGCTCTGCTCCCCCTACAAAATATCAGATAATATTTATCAGATTTACTCAAAATCAGACAAAATTATTTTCTGCTTCCCCTGCACATGACAATTCAGATCTTGTTAAATTCCAAAGAATATAAACTTTTTATGTTGGGAAATATTCTAAGTAGTTCAAACTGTTAGTTAGACTTTTCAGACTGTTAGTAGAATTTCTGTGTAAGTACAAAGTTCATGCTGTTAGTTGAAGAATTTCGAGCTACTAGTACAAAAGTTCAAGCTGCCAGAGTAATTTCACTCAAGCTGCCCTGCTCAAGCTGCTAAGAGATTCAAGCTGCTCAACAGTTTTATAAACAGAAAGTGTTGATATTCAGGAAAAGATATTTACATGAAGATTCCAGCATATCTACTATCAGAGAAGTCAGAGTCTTTCAAGGAAACAAATCAGAAAGCATTATAAATACGTAGAATAGGTTTTTCTATTGTATTAGAAGTTTCTGCATATTCAAGTTTGTAATTGCTTTTTTGCTTAAGTTTTCATAAGCCTCTAAGGTTGTAAAACCCTAAGAACAATTTGTGTTCTTCGTCTAATCAAACAGATTAGAGGTGACTGTAATCATTCTGATTCAGCAATACAAGCAGTTTTGTTTATTTCTTATGTTTATTTGTTATGAATTCTGAAAGCTTTTATCAAAATAATTAAGTGTTATTCCGCAAACTTCTTAATTAGACTTTGATTTAATATAAGATTATTGGTTTACTGTGACGTCCTTGTTAAATTAATGATATAATTGTAATCTCCAGGATCGACTAACAACCCAATGAATAGACATAACAATTGAAATTGAATACTTAAGATAGAGTTAAGCAATTACACGCTAAAGCAATGAAAGTAAATGTCTACAGTGATTAAATCTAGCTATTACATCATCAATAATGTTTTAGTTGTAACAAATCCCTCTCGGGCACCAGACTCTTTCTTAAGTATCCTACGTGGAAGACCAGGTGAACTCCTGATAACTCTTCCGGCAAGTCCAAGTGATAGGACTGATTCCCAACTCTTTCTAGTATTTTGAAGGGTCCTATGAATCGAGGTGATAGCTTTCCTCGCTTTACGAATCTTGTAACTCCCTTCATCGGGGAAACCTTCAAGTAGACCCAATCATCTTTTTGAAATTCTATCGCTTTGTGTCGGCGATCATGATAGTTCTTTTGTCGATCTTGTGCTGTTTTCATGTACTGCCGTATGAGTTGGATCTTTTCATTTGTTTCTTGTAGCAAAGCAGGACCGGCTATTGGAGTTTCTCATGTTTCCCTCCAACAGGTTGGAGTCCTACATTTTCTGCCATATAGAGACTCGAACGGTGCCATCTTGATAGTGGAATGGTAACTATTGTTGTAGGAGAATTCAACCAATGGGAGGTGATCGTCCCAGTTACCACCCAAATCCATGACACAGGCTCTGAGCATGTCTTCGAGAGTTAAAATTGTTCTTTCACTTTGACCATCAGATTGGGGTCTATAGGCAGTACTCATTGCGATACGAGTACCAAGACCGTTTTGTAAAGTAGCCCAGAAATTAGAAGTGAATCTACTATCTCGGTCGGAGACAATAGACTTAGGCACACCATGCCTAATAACGATTTCGTTTACGTAGATCTGGGCGAGACGGTCCAGTGAATAGGTTTCTCGGATTGGAATGAAGTGTGCAGATTTTGTTAATCGGTCAACGATGACCCAAATGGCATCATGTTGACGACGTGTTTTGGGAAGTTTTGTTACGAAATCCATAGTAATATGGTCCCACTTCCATTCTGGGATAGGAAGAGGTTGCATACTACCATAGGGTTGTTGGTGTTCTGCTTTGACTAGACGACATGTTCTGCACCTTTCAACATACTGACCGACATCTCTTTTCAATCCTGGCCACCAGAAGTCGGCCTTCAGGTCGTTGTACATTTTCGTGCTACCAGGATGAATCGAGAACTTAGATTGATGAGCTTCTTCAAGTATCACTTCCCGCATGTTCCCGAACTTAGGAACCCACACTCTGCCATAAATACCCTTTAATCCAGTTCCATCATCTTGCATTAATGGCAACTGTATTCTGATATCTTCATCTTTAACATTCTCTTCTTTTAGGGCCTGCAACTGAGCAGCTCTTACATCGTCTATGATCGTTGAAGTCAGTATCGTGGAGGTCAAGGCATAGCAACATGCCTTGCAGTACGCTTTTCGGCTTAAGGCATCGGCCACTACGTTGGCCTTCCCCGGGTGATATAGAATTTCACAGTCGTAATCTTTGATCAGCTCCATTGACCTTCTTTGCCTCATATTCAAGTCCTTCTGACTGAATATGTACTTCAAACTTTTGTGATCGGTGTAGAGCTGACACTTGGTTCCATACAAGTAGTGTCTCCATAATTTGAGAGCGAAAGTCACAGCGGTTAGCTCTAGATCATGAGTAGAGTAATCTTTCTCATGTGGTTTGAGTTGTCTAGAAGCATATGCTATGACGTTTCCTCTTTGCATTAATACAGCGCCCAAACCCGTGCCTGATGCATCTGTATAGACAACAAAGTCTTCGTTCCCTTCAGGCAGGGCTAACACTGGTGCTTCACTTAGCAGATTCTTCAAGTTGTCAAATGCCATTTGCTGTTCTTCTCTTCAAAAGAAGGTCGCGTTCTTGCGAGTAAGCTTTGTTAGCGGAACGGCGATCTTTGAGAAGTCTTTGATGAATCGGCGGTAATAACCAGCCAATCCCAGAAAACTCCGAATCTCTGAGGCGTTACGGGGTGATTTCCAGTTCTGGATAGCTTCGATCTTTGTAGGATCAACAGCAATCCCAGCACCAGATATCACGTGCCCCAAGAATTGGATCTGAATTAATTGTTTAAGAGGTACAAGTTAATAAAATAATTTATGATTGAGTATAAGGATCATGAAAGTGTTTCAAACGTTGAGACGTACCTGCCTCAACCAGAATTCACACTTAGAGAATTTGGCATAAAGTCGCTCTTTGCGTAGCAACTCTAGCAATTCTCTCAGATGTGCAGCATGATCCTCTTCGGTCTTTGAATATATGAGAATGTCATCGATGAACACGATGACCGATTTGTCGAGCATTGGCCGGCAGACTCGATTCATGAGATCCATGAAAGCAACCGGCGCATTTGTGAGACCAAACGGCATTACCAGAAACTCGTAGTGTCCGTAACGAGTTCTGAAAGCCGTCTTTGGAATGTCATCTGGGTGTACTTTGAGTTGGTGATAACCCGAACGAAGATCAATCTTCGAGAAGTAACTTGCGCCTTGTAACTGGTCGAAGAGATCATCAATCCGGGGCAACGGGTATTTGTTTTTTATTGTGACTTTGTTGAGTTCTCGATAGTCGATGCACATTCGCAATGTGCCATCTTTCCTTTTGACAAACAGAACAGGAGCACCCCAAGGAGATGAACTTGGGCGGATAAAACCTTTGTCAAGTAGCTCCTGTAACTGCTTCATCATTTCCTGCATTTCAGCAGGGGCTAGACGGTAAGGAGCCTTTGCTATTGGAGCAGCTCCGGGAATGAGGTCAATGCGGAATTCCACTTGGCGATCAGGTGGCAATCCCGAGATATCTTCTGGAAAGACATCAGGAAATTCGGAAACGACGGAAACGGTAGGAGATTGAACTTCAGCCTTTGCATCGACAGCGTAGGCTAAGTAAGCTGAACAACCCTTGGCAACGTGCTTTCGGGCTTTTGCAATTGAAATAAGGCATAAGTCGCCTTTGTGTCTATCACCATAAATGCATATGTCTCGGCCCTCGGGAGTGGTAATCTTGATCATTCTTTTCTTGCAAACGATTTGGGCCTCGTTATGAACTAACCAGTCCATGCCTACTATGACATCGAATTCCCCGAACTCCATAGGGATCAGATCTATATTGAATACTACGTCTTCTACCAATAATGTACAATTCCTATATACTTTGTCTGCTTTTACTAACATATTGCTAGCAGTCTCTATGTCAAGTACAAATTGCAATTTGGAAGTTGGCATGTTAAATTGACGAGCAAATGTAGTGGAGACAAACGAACGATTTGCTCCAGAGTCAAAAGTATACGTGCAGGAATTGAGTTAACATAGAACGTACCAGTGACCACCTCCGGGTCATCCTTTGCTTCTTCAGCTGTGATTTGGAACGCCCTTGTTGGAGCCCTTTGAGATTGATACCTGCGAGCCGTGGAAGCTACAGAAGATCTTGCTGTTGATTGTGGAGCATTCTGATCTCGTGGGGGTTTCGGGCAGTCCCTTGAGAAATGGCCAAGTCTGTGGCAGTTGTAGCATGCATCATCTTTTCGTGGACAATGCTCCCAGTGATGGCCTTTCTGCCCACAGCAGAAACAATACATGTCCCGAGTCTTGCACTCCTCAGAGTGCGCTTTTCTGCATCGTCTGCAGTCTCTCATTTCTGAACTGGCCGAAAAGGCTCTTCCCTTTTTGGGTGATGATGACTGTTGATGGGATTGAGGAGAGAATCGGGAGGATCCAGACTCCCGCTGCCTTTTTGGCGGCGACGGTTGAGTCGGTGGTGCGGCAGCTGACCCGATTACGTATCCAGATAATAAGACAATCTGCTCCACATTCCGAGCAGCCTCGAGTAATCCAGCAAACGTTGTATACCGAACCCCACTCATGGTTCGGCGTATCTCATAGTCTAGTCCGGCCTCAAACCGGGCTATCTTCCTCTCTTCTGTGTTTACTTGATGGGGTGCGAACAGACTCAATCGAGTGAAGTCAACGGCATATTGTGTAACCGTTTTCGTTCCTTGAGTCAGATTCAGGAACTTTGCCTCGAGACGTCGCTTCTCGTCGGCTGGACAGTACTGTTGAGAAAACACTTCCTTAAACTCGCTCCATGACATGTGTGACACTACCTCCATCGTCAACACATGTGTCATTGCGTCCCACCACATAACAGCGTCCCTTGCAAACATAGCGGTTGCAAAGCGGACCATGTCTTTATCAGCGCAGTCGCTGATCCTGAAAGTTCGTTCCATGGTGGTGATCCATTCCAGTGCAGTCACAGCATCACCGGTTCCATCAAAAGTAACAGCCCCGTTACTTTTGAAGTCCTTAAACCTACAACCCCTTGATCTGTTAGAAGACCCAGTGTCTTGTCTTTCCTCTTGGTCGTCCTGTTGTTGTTCCGTGTTCTTTCGCTTATCGGCCTTTCGTTTTGCCTCGGCCTCATCTCTGGCCCTTAACTGATCAGCAAATGACTGAGCCTGCTCAGCCATTCGTTTGGATTGTAGCTCATTGTTTTGTTCCATGAGAGCTTGCATCATCTGGAACATTTGCTGAGGAGTCATATCGTCTCCTGACATGTTCTGAAATATAACAACTTATATTTAGAACATTTACTTGTAAGTCCTAAGTGTACAGTTACCCTTTGTTTTTCCCCGTGTGCATGTCAATCCTATCTTAGTTCAAATCATTACTTAGAAGTTCATTCTAATATCATAACCTAAGTTTGAGTCCAAGTCCTCGCGGACACTTGAAACCTCAAACTAATGCTCTGATACCAAACTGTGACGTCCTTGTTAATTAATGATATAATTGTAGCAATCACCAGGATCGACTAACAACCCAATGAGTATCATAATAATTGAAATTGAATACTTAAATTAGAATTAAGCACATCCACACTAAAGCAATAGAATACATGTCTACAGTGATAAAAGTCTAACTATTACATCAACATAATTGTTTTAGAAGTAATGAATCCCAGCCCAAAGCTATTACATTCAAGTACCAATAGCTTCTATAGTCTCCGGGATATTGATTTGATATGCTTAAGATGAAGGTCCAGCTACACTCTTGCCTTTGCCTGTAAACAATGTGAGTCAACAGTAAGCTAAATGCTTAGTGAGATAACAGATTATGCATGCAACAAATATTTCTTTACAAACAATGCTTAACCATGGGCAGTGTAAGCCCCATGTATGTGAAAACGGCAATGAAAGCCTCAATGTGTGAGTAAACCATGCAGTGCTAGCATGGGGTGGCAGTTCAATATGTTGATCGGGGATGTGCCGAACCTGATGGGATACGAGTGGGATGATCAGTCCCCGACAGTGGCCTGCTGTCAGCCCCAGTCCAGGTCGCATCAGATTATGAAGTAATGATCATGCAGTGCAAGCATGATGTAAATAGATGCACTTTCAAATTAACGCAAGCTACATGTGTGTTACAGGTCAAGTACGAGAGTGCATCATAACAACAAATCATTTCATGAGTGCCAAATGAAGTATATGAACAATGTGAACATGCCATTGAATGTATAAACATGAATGCAAAAACAATAAATGTTCGAATGACAATCTGTTACTCACAGTGATTGGTTTTGTGACTTGATCCTGAATCAATGTGTGTTTTGATAACACCACAATGATCTGTAAAGTAGGTGTAATAGTGAATTTGTGTCAGTAATTGCTTAAAAATTGTATTCTGAAAATTATGTGTAAATGGGTCTAATTTCGGACCACATCCGAATTCGGATGGTCCGAAATACAAATGGTCCGAAATTGAGTCTTTGGTCCGAAATTGTGGTGGTCCGAAATTGGCAGGGTCCGAATTAGATCGGGGGTCCGAATTGGGACGGGTCCGGATTGGGTATGGTCCGAAGTTATAGTTGGACCGAATTAGGGTGGATCCGAAATCACTGTAGGTCCGAACTGGTTGAACAGGACCCGAATTCGGATGGTCCGAATTCGGTCCATAGGGATCCGAGTTCATACTTATAAATTTTTCCAGATTTGCATTTTTGACCATTTTACATGTTTCAGTAACTAAAAATTGAAGTTATGAACTTAACTGTACTATATCAACTTATAACATAACATTTGTATACCAAAACAACCCATTTGTGTCCATTTTTCTATGTGTCACGATGAACACACACACTAAAACACACACTTAACTTGAAATCATACGTAGAGTTCGAATCTGATTCTGAAAATTGATATATTACATTATCATCACTCGATTTTAACTAATCCATAGTAACATTCAACATGCATAAACATTTGCATCCTAATTCTTAGAAATCGGTTCTTATAAAAACCGAACCAAAACTTCCAAAATCCGTAATATAGGGAGATTGTTACCTTGATTTGAAGTTTGTAGTAGTTATAGTTCCTTCCAAATCACTTGAATCCCGATTTTTAGCACTTGAATCCAACAAATTCGGATTTGATGATGAGTTGATGGGTTTTTCTTAGAGAGAGAGAGTGAGAGATCGAGAGAGCTAGAGAGAGAAGGAGATGGTGAAAATGAAAGGGTTTCCTTACTTTTATTCTCTATTTTGCTCTATTTGCACATTATACCCCTCAACTTCGTATTTTCTCATTTTACTAATATTTTGATTATAAGTGACTTAAATTGACATAATAAATCCACCAATACAATATTTAAATCCTTAAATGTTGCAAATTACATGTACTTAAAATTTGGGATGTTACATTTACACTCTGATCAATTCAAATCAGTTAATCTTAGGTAGTTAAGTTCAGATCCTGACAAGTGGTATCAGAGCCACAGGTCGTTCTTTGTTTTTCAAAGTCGAAAGCTTTCTTTTAACAATTTTTATTCTTTGCAATGGAATTTGATAATAGCAGTAGTGGATCTGGGCAAGGACTCAATGTGCCTATGCTCAAACCCACTGATTTTGAGATGTGGAAGCTTAGGATCAAACAACATATTCAATTTATTGATTATGCTATATGGGAAGCTGTTGAATTTCCTCCTGTAGTTGATCCTGAACTTGATGATGAGGGCAAACCCATCAAAACTCCTCCAAAAACTGAACTTGAAAGGAAAACTAGCATGAATGAAGTAAAAGCTCTTACACTTTTGCAAATAGCTATTCCAAATGCTTATCAACATTAGTTTAAAAAGTTTTATACTGCTCATTCTCTTTGGATTGCCTTAGAGAAAAGATTTGCTGGGAATGCCAGTACCAAGAGGAATCAAAAGGATCTTTTGAAACAGCAGTATGAGAACTTTTCTGGTGGCAAGAATGAAAACCTTACTCAGATTTTTGACAGGTTCAACAAACTGATAAGTGAACTGGAAAGTGCAAAAGTCAGCCTGGATCAAGATGAGGTCAACAGAAAGTTTCTCAGATCTCTTGGAGAAGAATGGACAGTTTATGCTGCTCAATGGAGAACAAAAGACACTCTTGATGAAATAGAACTGGATGATCTGTACAACAGTCTGAGAGTGTTTGAGACTGAGATTGATACTAAAAAGAAATCTCTTTCTTATAATCACAATACTGCACTTATGTCATCAGAAAAATCTAATTGTAGTGATTCCTTTTCAGGTGGTGATGGCAACTCTACTGAAGCTCACTATGAGGCTTTTGTTGCCAATGATGGACTATTTGCACTAAATGCTGAAGATCTAGAACAGGTTCATCCAGATGATCTTGAAGAGATGGATCTGAAGTGGCAACATGCAATGCTGACAATGAGGGCCAAAAGGTTTCTTAAAAGAACTGGCAGGACCTACTTTCAAGCCAGAGCAGAAGGCAAACCAACTTTTGATAAGTCAAAAGTTGAGTGTTATAAATGTCACAAACTTGGCCACTTTGCCAGAGAATGCAGATCTCAAAGTCAACAATCATCAAGGCCTCAGCAGACTAATCAGGCTTCATCATCACAAGCACTTGTCTCTCAAGAAGACAATGTGTTTGACTGGAGTGATCAGACAGAGGAAGAGTTTCAAAATCAAGCTCTAATGGCAGAAACATCAAATGTCTCCTCCACTGAACTACCATCTGAGGTAAATTCTAAACTCTGCTCTCAAACATACAAAAATATGGTTAAAAAGTACAGAGATCATAATGAGAGCATGTGTAAAACTCTAGCTAAGATGGAAGAGAGGAGATATGAATACATGCAAGCCATAGAAGATCTTGAAAAACAGATCAATGACTATAAGGATAATGAGATTCAAATGGGACATGATAGAACATATCATGAGTGGGAGATAAAGGATCTAAATAAGAAAATAGAATCCCTAAATAAAAAGGTAGAAGAGACTGAACAAAAGGTGTTAGAGGCTAATAAGAAACTAGAATCTGTCAATATAGATCTAGGTAACTTCAAATTGGCAAATCAAAAGCTGGAACACCTAATGGAAGTCCAATTTAAAGATAGGGTAAAATCTCAGGTTAATCCCAAAGAAGGTATAGGCTACAGAGCTACTCCACCTCCGTACAACAACAAATACATTCATCCAATGAGTGAGGTTGCTGATAGGCTTGTCAATGAACCATTAGATCAGTCTATGACTACTGTAGATCCTGTCCTTAACAACAATCCGGAATCTAAAGAAGATCAGATTCAAAATAGAGACTGTGAGTGCATAGCAATTGAGAAATAACACAACACAGTGAGTGCAAGTATAGAAATCCAAGTCCCCAATAAGAAAGGAAAGGAGAAGATGAGTGTATGCAATGCTGCTCCACAGATTTCTGTACCTTCTAACTGTAACACTGCATCTTCTTCAAAGAATAATAAAAAGGGTAAAAATGTTCCAGTCTGCACATGCCAAAAGCATGGTGTCCAAAAGTTTCCCAAACAACAGCAGGTAAGGGGAAATCAGAGGAACAAGAACCAGAAATTGTCAAATAAAACTGGTTCTCCAATTCAAACAGTCAAAAAATGTTTTCAATATGGCAGAAAGAATCACTTGGCCAGAGATTGTTTTTATAAACCATCTGTTGCAAAACAGACTGTGAAACATCTAAAGAAAAACTCTCAAAATTCAAAAAATCCAAAGGCCAAACCTCCTACTGCATCTGTTCCAAAGAAAACAGTAGATCACAGGTTCACAAAAGTTAATAAGAAACAGTCCACACACCAAAAACAAGTTTTAGCTAAACCAAAAGTAAATTTTAAACAAATATGGTGTGTTAAAAGTAAAAACTCAGGTGAACCTGTTGATACAAATGTTGAAACTGCCAAGTCTAAAGTTGAGACTACTAGTGCAAATTCTCAAGCTGTTAGCACTACAGACTCAATTCAGACTGGCAGGCTCAAAGTTGGGACCGGTAATGGATCATCTGAGACTGTTACTGAAAAGAATGGACAAAATACCTGGATACCTCATGTGCTAACTAAGTACTCTCCACAAAATCCATCAGTGGATCTTACTAAATACAAGAAATCAAAAACAGTATTTAGTTATGTTAATGCACAAGGACAACCCAAAACCAACTTGGTTTGAGTTTACTCCACTACTAACTAAGCTTCTATTTGTGCAAGGCAACCACAGGTCACCACATAAAACAAGATGGCATTTGGACAGTGGATGCTCTAGGCACATGACAGGCAATTCTGAGTGCTTGTCAAATTTCAAAGGCTTTGATGGAGGATTTGTTGCATTTGGAGGCAACTCCAAAGGAGGTAAGGTTACAGTTAAAGGTACTGTTAATGCAGGCAACATGATTTTCAATGATGTTTTGTATGTTGAACACCTTAAGTATAATTTATTGAGTGTTTCTCAAATCTGTGACAAACAAAATATTGTTTTGTTTACAGATTCTGAGTGCATTGTGCTTTCTAAAGATTTTAAAATTCCTGAAAATCTTGTTTTACTAAGAACACCTAGAAAGGACAATGTATACTGTTTGGACACAGAACTTTTATCCAAATCAAGTACTTTAAGCTGTTTGATATCCAAAGCATCATCCAATGAGTCTGCCCTTTGGCATAGAAGGATGTGTCACATGAACTTCAAGTCCATGAATGTTTTAGTCAAAAAGAATCTGGTAAGAGGTTTACCACAAAAGGAGTTCATATGTGATAATCATTGTGTAGCATGTCTTAAAGGCAAGCAACACAAAACATCTCATAAGGCCAAAGAAGTAAATTCAATCTCATCTGCTCTTCATCTGATTCATATGGATCTATTTGGTCCAACATCTGTTTTGAGTTTGAATAAAAGGGCCTACTGTTTAGTTATTGTTGATGATTTCACCAGATTTACTTGGGTTTACTTTCTTAGGTCTAAAGATGAAACTGCTGAGCTAGTTAAGTCATTTATTCTTAAGATAGAAAACCAATCCAACTCAAAAGTCAAGGTGATAAGATCAGACAATGGAACTGAGTTTAAAAATTATATTCTAAATAGTTTTTGTGAGTCCAAATGTATTGCTAGGCAATATAGTGCACCAAGAACACCACAACAAAATGGTGTAGCTGAAAGAAAGAACATAACATTAATTGAGGTTGCTAGAACCATGTTAGCTGATTCAAAACTGCCAATGACCTTTTGGGCAGAAGCAGTCAACACAGCCTGTTATGTTTTAAATAGAGTTCAGATTGTTCAATCACAAGGGAAAACTCCATATGAGTTATTCCATAATAGAATTCCCTTAATCGCCTTTTCAAGTCATTTGGCTGTCCATGTACCATTCTTCACACTAAGACTCACTTAGGGAAGTTTGAAAGTAAGGCTGAAGAAGGTTTATTCGTAGGATACTCAAGTCAAAGCAAAGCGTATAGAGTATATAACAGTGTGTCTAAAACCATTGAAGAAAGTGCCAATGTTGAATTTAATGAAAATACTGCGAATGTCAAAGGCACTGGTCCTGATTGGTTGTTTGATTTAGATTCACTAACAAATTCTCTGAGCTTTGTTGAGTATACTGCAGAAGCTGATGCAAACAGGATTGAAGTTGTCAACACAAATTCTCATGCTGTCAATGCAAATCCTGAAGCTGTTGGCACAAAGTTTCAAACTGCTGCAGATTCAAACAATTGGGATGAGTATACAAGTATACCACTTCTGTCCTGTGACCCTGCAGGGGTTCTGAATGCTCCACATGATTCAAATCCAGACACTGAAGTGAAACTCCCAAGTCCTGAGAGAACAACTCCAACACAAAGGGAACCAGTCCTAGATTCAAGTCAAGCTGTTCCAGAAGCTGAACCATCCACTGGTCCTGATGGGGATGATACAAATCTTGGATCTTTGTTTCAGACAGATAAAGAGCCTACACTCAGAGTTCACAAGTATCATCCTCTCAATCAAATAATGGGTGATCCACGTACACCTGTACAAACAAGGAAAATGGTTCAAAATGAGACTGCTGCTGCTGAACAAGCAGTTCCTGAATTCAGTCTAGCTGCTTTTGAACATGCCTGTTTCATGTCTCAGCTAGAACCTAAAAAGGCATCAGAAGCTTTGAAAGATTCATCCTGGATTGAAGCAATGCAAGAAGAGCTGCTACAATTCAAGATTCAGAATGTATGGACACTTGTTGATCTTCCTCAAGGAAAGAGAGCCATTGGTACAAGATGGGTGTTCAGAAACAAGAAGGATGAGAGAGGGATAGTCATCAAGAACAAGCAAGACTAGTAGCACAAGGGTACACTCAAGAGGAAGGCATAGATTATGATGATGTATTTGCCCCAGTAACAAGAATTGAAGCCATCAGACTGTTTTTAGCTTATGCAAGCTTCAAAGGTTTTAAAGTGTATCAAATGGATGTGAAGTCTGCTTTTCTATATGACACCATTGAAGAGGAGGTCTATGTGTGTTAGCCTCCTGGTTTTGAGGACTATAAGTATCCAAACAGAGTCTACAAGCTAGACAAGGCTCTCTATGGACTCCATCAAGCCCCAAGAGCATGGTATGACACTCTGTCATCATATCTTCTACAGAATGGGTTCAAGAGAGGCACTCTGGACAAAACACTATTCACAAAGTCCATCAAAGCTGAGATTCTGCTTGTACAAATCTATGTTGATGATATTATCTTTGGATCAACAAATGACTGTCTGTGCAAAGAGTTTGAGGCATTAATGCACAAAAAGTTTTAAATGAGTTCAATGGGAGAACTCACTTTCTTTCTAGGATTGCAGGTCAAGTAGAAGCCCACTGGTCTTTTCATAAGTCAATCAAAGTATGTTAAAGACATACTGGAAAAGTTTGGGTATCAAGACACCAAAACTGCAAGTACTCCCATGGATCCTCACAAGCAGCTCTATACAGACAAAGATGGAATAGATGTGGACATTCATTTATACAGATCTCTTATAGGATCTCTTATGTATCTAACATCTTCTAGACCTGATATTATGTTTGCTGTTTGTGTGTGTGCTAGGTTTCAATGCTCTCCAAAGGACTCCCATTTGGTTGCTGTTAAGAGAATCTTTAGATATCTCAAAGGCCAACCACATTTAGGCCTCTGGTATCCTAAAGACTCTCCTCTTGAGTTAACAGCCTATTCTGACAGTGATTATGGAGGATGCAATATTGACAGAAAATCCACAACTGGTGGATGTCAATACTTGGGAACAAGATTGGTCTCTTGGCAGTGCAAAAAGCAAACAACTGTCTCCACATCATCTACTGAAGCAGAATATGTAGCAGCTGCAAGTTGCTGCTCTCAAGTGATGTGGATTCAAAATCAACTGAGAGACTATGGTATGAATTTCCTATCCACTCCCATTTATATTGACAATTCAAGTTCAATTAGCACTGTACAAAATCCAGTGAAATTTCCCAAAACCAAGCATATAGAAATTAGATTTCATTTTATAAGGGATTGCAATGAGAAAAAATTAATCCAAGTTACCAAAATTCACACTGATGATCAGTTAGCTGATCTATTTACAAAACCATTTGATATAGGAAGATTCACCTTCCTAGTTTCAAATATTGGTATGGTTAATATGGATTAATTTGTTATTCTGTGTACTTATGCTTGATTAAGGGGGAGTCACTGTTTCATTAACAGTCGCCTAATTTTTAACTAACAGCTTGAGTATTTTCTCAAGCTGCTAGTTCATTTTCTCGGACTGTTAGTTGTTTCACTTGATCTGTCAAAGTGTGCAGGGTAATGTGGTCATTTCCATAAGTGTGTGCGCGGGTTTAGATATTTTCAAAACCTTTAAAGGTTCCAGTTTCGTTCTATTGTAACTACCAGTTGCAAAATATCTTCTTGAACCCTTCTTGATTCTCTGAAACAATTCCCACGCACATCACTGAAACCCTAAAGTCTCCGATTGATCTTCAATGGAGTTCGTCAAAGAACACAACTGTTTACCCTACTCTCTCAAACACGCTGATCTTGAACCGTTTCATGACATGATGAAATTCCTTCGAAGTTCCCATATCCATCATGCCCTCAATATCAATCCCACCATATCTCACATATTGAGCAGTTCTGGAACCATGCTTCTTTAAAAACCATCAATGGAGTCTTTTCTCTGACATCCAAAATCGATGGCAATACCATCACAGTGACTGAGGAATCCATTCGACAACATCTGCATCTTCAAGATGCCTAAGGTATAACAGACCTATCCCTTAATGAGTTACATACTGGTCTTTATAATATTGGATATAGGGGTCCTGCTGACTCGTTTACTTTCTTTAAAGCACACTTTTCTCCTAAATGGAAATATCTTGTGCACATTATTCAGCAGTGTATTAGCCCTAAAAGAACTGGTTGGTCCGAATTTTCATCCAACATTGCCACTGCCTTGGTGTGCTTTTCAATAGGCCAACAGTTCAATTTTTCAAATATGATTTTCTAGGGGATGTTAAGGCATCATTCCCTAAAGAATGGGAAATTTTTGATGTATCCTAGATTTTTAGCAGAAATAATTGCAAAAACTTGCACAAATTTTAATATACATAAGAGGATACATGTTTCCCATAGGCACTCACTATCTTCTATTAAAAGGCTTTTAAAGCCAAGTGCCAATTTTTTGAGTGTAGATGTCCCATTGCGTTCTGCAATGATGGGCATCATTCCAAAAACCAGAGGAGAGGGTCCTGAGCAGGCTCAGCCTAACATTACTGCTTCACCCCCAGGACCCCAACCCACTCCTCATGATACTCAAATACCTTCTGTTGCTTTTGTTAAACCCACATCTCCACTCCAACTATACAAAAGAAAAAGAGGTCCAGGAGCTCCTTCCTCCTCAGCCCTCATACAAGAGCCAAATAATCCTGTGCAGGAGGACACTTCTGCACAGAATATCCAAAGGGCACCAATTGAGGATACTCCCAACCTCATTCAGGAGGTGGACATCTCACCAGAGATAGTCCATATGGGTTCTGTGGCTGACACTACTGTTGCTTCTGCACAAGTGGCACAGGACAGTGCCAACATCTCTAAGACCACACCCATGGCAACAACAGGTGTGCAAGCACCAGCTGAAAGTCCCCAGTACCAAGAACAGAGGGGCCCAGAAGTTTCTACTTCTGGTATTCATGCCAGTGATAGATCACAAGCACCACATTCGTTTGCTGATCTTGAGGCTAGTCTGCACCCTCATGTTATTAACGGATCCTAAGCTGCAACCTGTTGTAGCAATGTTGGAATATCATCAGTCCATCATTGCTGCACAGGGGGCACAAATAATTGCACTCAGGCAGGCAGAAGCGGCTCAAAAACAAAGAATGGATTATCTCCATAAAGGGTTTACCCTCTGTGGGAATAAGATCATTCAATTAGAGCGTATGTTTCAAACCCAAGTGGCAACTGTTGTGGGTCCTCCTGACCAAACCAATGCTTCCAAAAAGGGGGAGATTCAGGAGATCCCTAAATCAGTCCAAGCAGCTCCAACAGAATCAGTCCAAGCAGCTCCAACAGTTCAAGAATCTAGGCTAACAGTCCCAACATCTTCTCAAGCTGTTAGCCTAGAAACTCAAGCTGCTTCTACAAAAGCAACTGGAGTTGTTATAAGAGAAGGAATTCAAGCTCCCATCAGTTCAGTCCAAGCCACAACTTCTGCTACAAAAGATAAGGGCAAGGGCATTCTTATAGAGTCTCCAAAGCACAAATTTTCTACCAAAGAAGCCCAGATTGCCTTTAATGCTGAGATTGCCAAAAAGTTAGCAGAAGAACAAGATAAAGCTTTAGACCAGCAAACCCATGCCCCAATGCAAGATCATGAGACCTTAGGAGATTATCTAAGAGGGTTTGTGGTCAAGCAAGGTGAAAGGAAGAGAAAGATGCCAACAGGGCATTCAAAGGCTGAGTATAGAAGATTTCTGATTAATTTTGCCTTTGCAGCTGGTATCCCAAAGAAGATGGCTCAGTCCATGAGCACAGAAAGGCTGCAGGATATTCACGATAAGGAAATGGAAAAACGTAAGGTAGCCAAGGTCTCCCAAGAAGTCCAAAGATCAAAACATTCAGTTCAAGCTGCTGCCAGTAATCCTGCTCCTTCTGTTCAAGCTGTTGCTCCTATTCCTCAACCAGAACCAATCTCACAAGTAAAGCTTGATCAGGTAAAAAGGGTGCTTTTTGAGCATCAGCTGCAACAAGTGATGGAGATAGAGAAGTCCCTTGACCAGCATGATTTCTCAAAACCTCTTATTACTTATTGGTATGCTAAGCCAATGGATAATATTGACTTAAGATATCACTTTGTAGTAAGAAGAGAAACTGGTCCTGAGGAAGAGTATAAAAGCATAATGCATATGGCTCAAGGGATGACAAGAGATGAGCTTACAAGGATGTATCATGTTGGGACTGCCACTCAAGTCAGATCTTCCCTCCCACAAGTAAAACAAGCTATTAAAGATCTACAAAGCATTTTTGATCTGGAGTCAATAAGGAAGGATATAGAAGATGCCAAGGAGATGAAAATTGTACAAGTTGATCTGTTTGTTAAATCAAAGACTTACAGAATCAGGTTTGCAAATGGATCCTGTATATTCTTCAATTTTGAATTCTTTGATCTTCCAAAGGCTATCCTACTTCAAATGAGGTCAGTAAGAATATATTGTGAAAGAGAAGATTTGAAGAGAGAATTTTTGAAGGCTGTCAATCAGAAACTTGCACAGTTGTAAGTTTTTGAAAGCTTTGGTTTGTAAATAACAGTTTACTTATTTTATTTCCTTATTTGTATAGAACTTAAAGTCTTGTGTAAAAAATTTAAGTTAGGGGGAGATTGTTGGGAAATATTCTAAGTAGTTCAAATTGTTAGTTAGACTTTTCAGACTGTTAGTAGAATTTCTGTGTAAGTACAAAGTTCATGCTGTTAGTTGAAGAATTTCGAGCTGCTAGTACAAAAGTTCAAGCTCCCAGAATAATTTCACTCAAGCTGCCCTGCTCAAGCTGCTAAGAGATTCAAGCTGCTCAACAGTTTTATAAACAGAAAGTGCTGATATTCAGGAAAAGATATTTACATGAAGATTCCAGCATATCTACTATCAGAGAAGTCAGAGTCCTTTAAGGAAACAAATCAGAAAGCATTATAAATACGTAGAATAGGTTTTTCTATTGTATTAGAAGTTTCTGCATATTCAAGTTTGTAATTGCTTTTTTGCTTAAGTTTTCATAAGCCTCTAAGGTTGTAAAACCCTAAGAACAATTTTGTTCTTCGTCTAATCAAACAGATTAGAGGTGACTGTAATCATTCTGATTCAACAATACAAGCAGTTTTGTTTATTTCTTATGTTTATTTGTTATGAATTCTGAAAGCTTTTATCAAAATAATTAAGTGTTATTCCGCAAACTTCTTAATTAGACTTTGATTTAATATAAGATTATTGGTTTACACTCTGATCAATTCAAATCAGTTAATCTTAGGTAGTTAAGTTCAGATCCTGACATTTTATTATTCATGAATTTAACATCAGATAAAAATAAATAAAAAAATGAATTTTTTTTAAATTATATATTGAAACTACTGAATTATTAAATCTTAACGATTCAACATACCTAATTTGTATACCAAAAAATTAAACCGTTTTTCATCTAACGCTTTGGTAAACAAATCAGCTAGTTGATATTCAGTAGGTACAAAATATAATTCTATATTTCCATTTTCTACATGATACTTTATAAAATGATACCGAATGTCAATGTGTTTTGTTTTTGAATGTTGCACCGGATTTGATGCAATAGCGATTGCGCTCTGAGAATCACAATATATTGGTATTTTCTTTGGTGTAAACCCGTAATCGCGCAGTTGGCTCTTCATCCACAACACCTGAGAACAGCATGAAGATACGGCAACGTACTCTGCTTCAGCTGTAGACAATGAGACGCAATGTTGTTTCTTGGATGACCAACATACGGGTTTGTCACCTAAGAACTGTACTGCTCCAGACGTACTCTTTCTGTCCATCTTATCACCTGCGTGATCAGCGTCAGAAAAAGCAGTCAGATTAAATGAAGATTCTCTAGGATACCACAAACCAAGATTTAGAGTTCCTTTGAGATATCTTAAAATTCGTTTCGCAGCTGTTAAGTGTGATTCTTTAGGATTCGCCTGATATCTTGCACAGACACATGTAGCAAACATAATATCTGGTCTACTAGCTGTTAAGTACATTAATGACCCAATTATACCTCGATAATGAGTCACATCTACAGGTTTTCCTGAGATGTCCGCATCGAGTTTTGACTTTGAATCCGGAGCCATGGGAGTTTTCATAGGAGTACTGTTGACCATGTTAAATTTTTTTAACATGTCTTGTATATATTTTGACTGATTGATAAAAATACCATTAGCTAATTGGTTTACATGTAATCCTAAGAAAAAATTTATTTCGCCCATCATGCTCATTTCGAATTTTTGGGACATTAAAAATGCGAATTTCTTACAAAATTATGGATTTGTAGACCCAAATATTATGTCGTCTACATATATTTGTATAACTATGATATCCGACCCCTGACGTTTTATAAACAGGGTTGTGTCAACTGCACCTTTTGTAAATCCACATTTCAACAGATTTGTTGAAAGTGCATCATACCAAGCACGCGGTGCTTGTTTAAGGCCATACAGTGACTTATCTAAAATATATACATGATCAGGTCTCGAAGGATCAGTAAAACCTTCGGGCTGATATGTGTATACTTCATCTGTTAGTTTCCCGTTTAAAAACGCAGTTTTAACATCCATTTGATAGACTGTAAAGTTTTTATGAGCGGCAAAAGCTAAAAACATTCTAATGGCTTCACTTCGTGCAACTGGTGCAAACGTTTCATCGTAGTCAATCCCTTCTTGTTGGCTGTATCCATTGGCAACGAGACGAGCTTTATTCCGAATGATTACTCCATGTTCATCTTTTTTGTTTTTAAAGATCCATTTCGTGCCTATAATGGATTTGTCTTTTGGGCGCTCAACAAGTCTCCAGATCTTTAACCGTTCGAACTGGTTCAGTTCTTCTTGCATTGCCAGAATCCAATCAGCATCCAGAAGTGCTTCTTTTACATTCTTGGGCTCTATTTTACTTAAAAAATTTGAAAATAAACATTCATTTATGGTAGCCCTTCTGGTTTGGACTGACGCGGATGGATCACCAATAATGTTTTCTATTGGGTGATTTCTTGTCCACTTTAAAGTATGTGGAAACGGTTCTATTTGGTTTTGATTGGGATTGCGATCTAGATATGGTTGGGGAGTTACTTCAGATGTTGTAGGTGGGACATCTGTGGTAGGAGATTCTGAATGTTCAGAAGTAATGGGGGTTTCAGAAGAATATGGAGGTTCAATGGGTTGTACAATCTCAGTAGTCGACTGCACATTTGCTGTTGAGGCTTCTCCAGTTTCTTCTGAAACTTGTTGTTGAGAAAGATCAGAGACTACGACTGGATCTTCAGTAATCCTGTCAGGCACCAAATTTAGAACATTAGTTTTGGGCTTTTCAAAATAGTCTTCATAAAAATTCTCAAACAACTTATGTAATTCTGAGTGTTCTGTATTTTGTTCAGATGACTCCAATGAAGTCTGCGTCTTAGGTTCGGGTCCTGAACTGGTGTGTTCAGAAGCCATCACCACTCCTTCATCAAATTTGACATTCACGCTCTCGTTGACTGTCTTGGTTCTCTTGTTGTACACTCGGAAGGCAAACGACTCCTTTGAATATCTGATGAATATTCCTTCATCTGCTTTTTTATTAAACTTTCCAAGATTATCTTTGTCGTTTAGAATAAAGCATCTGCAACCAAAGACATGGAAAAATTTAATATTAGGTATTCGTTTATTAATCAATTCATAAGGAGTCTTTCCGAATCTCTTATTTATGATTGAACGATTCTGTGTGAAACAAGCTCTTGCAACTGCTTCTGCCCACAAGACTAACGGTAAATTGGAATATGCCAACATCGTCCTAGCTGATTCCACTAGTGTCCGATTTCTTCTTTCAACGGCACCGTTTTGTTGTGGAGTTCGAGCAGCTGAAAACTGATGTGTAATTTCTATTGAATTCAAGAATGAGTCAAGTGATTTGTTCTTGAATTCTGTTCCGTTATCTGAGCGGATTGTTTGAATTGTGAGTTGCAACTTCACTTGTATTTTCCGGATGAAGTCTATAATCGTTTTAGTAGCATCTGATTTGGACCTCAGGAAGAAAACCTATGTGTATCGTGAATAGTCATCAACTATCACCAATACATATCGTTTCTTATTAATGCTTTGTACTCTCATTGGTCCACACAAATCCATATGCAGTAATTCCAGCGCTCTCGTGGATGAGTGTTCTGTTTTGGATTTGTGTGTAGCTCTTGTCATTTTTCCTTTTTCACATGCGGCACACAACTGCTCTTTTTGGAATTTGAGTGTCGGCAGCTCTTTAACTAACCCTCCTTTTGCTAGGTTGGTTAACTCATTGAAGTTCAGATGTGAAAGGCGACGATGCCACAGCCATGCTGTTTTAGATGTAGCTTTTGACATTAAGCAGACATCTTTCTTCAGATTAATCGAAGCTAAATCAATGGAGTACAAATTTGTTTTCCTGTTTCCTGCCAAAATTTCGTTTCCTTCTCCAGATCTGATGCTGCATCGATTGGCTTTGAAATTTACTTCTAAACCTTTATCACACAACTGTCCAATACTAAACAAATTGTGTCCAAGACCATCAACATAGAAAACCTTTTGGATGGTAATTTTGTCGTATTTGAGACTTACGTATCCTTTGATTGGACAAAACTGATCATTTCCAAATCTGACCGTCCCACAGAACTTTTCTACAAAGTCCGTGAGTGTGTCTCGTTGTCCAGTCATATGCTTGGAACATCCGGAGTCAAGATACCAGACATGGTTTACCTATAAGACGAAGTAGCACATAAGGTACCCACTTGTAGTTGGGTACATTTGTTTTAGGTAATTCATGTACAATATTATTTGTTTTTCTAACAGATATGGCTTTTAGCTTATCATTTGAAGTTATTTTAGGTACCCACTTTTGAACTTTTCTTTTAGGTATCCACTTTTGTACAATTCGCGGTGGAATTGTTTTTGAAATATTTTTCTGTGGAACCTTTTTCTGTTCATAAAATGGGTCCTTTTTTCTTCGGTTGCCAGACGAGCTTATTAGATTTAACAATTGAAGGCTTACAAGTACAAGAATTCAAAGCAATTAAGTCCGTTCTTGAAAACTTTATACAAGAATTATTAACAAGTTTATTATTACAGACATAATGTTCAATTTTGCTATTTCTATCTGTAACAATTTTGTCCTTCACGCGCCACTCTTGTTTTATACTCTTGTTTTTCTGTTCTCTTTTCTTCTTTCGCCAAACTTGTTTTCTCGAACCGTTCACAATGATATCTGACATAAAAGAAGTATGAGAATTAGTAGATTTAGATACTCGTTTCTTCTGTAAATTTTTCATACCTTTTGAAGATTGGACTTTACGTGCAATTGAGTCCGCTGATGAAGATGATTCACCCTTTTCAAAGTTAGGAGACTGAACAATAATTTTTGTTTTCTCCTTCTTTTGTTGTAATAATGGTGAATTTTCAGATGATTTTAAAGAATCTGTAGACATTCTTTGCAGAATTTTAACAGGTTCTTTATTATCATTTGATTGTTTGTTATGCAAAGGTTTGACAAATTCATCAATTTTACCAAACCTTTGCTCTAATTAATTAAAATCAGAGTGCATGTACAGATCAAATTCCTTTTCTGAATTTATAGAATCTAGAGAAGTAGAGGATTGTGGATCAGACAATTTTATGTTTTTAGGCTGATCTTGCAACTTTTGGTCCATAGTTCTTAGTTCAGCCTTGAGAGTTCCATTCTCTGTCACAAAATCTTTAACTTTCAATTCTAGATCAGAATTTATCTTTTCTAAAATTGAATATGGCAGATATAATTTTTGAGATTGAGTAGGTAATTCAGACAAATCCTTTTCAGAATATGTTTGAATGTACTCTTCTTTAGTATCATGAATATTACTTGTTTCATTTATTCTGGTATAATCACCAGAATTTTGCATTTTGTCTGATCGTAATCTTTTTATTTCTTCACTAGATTCTACTTCTTCAGAGGCTTTCATAAATGACATATTTAATCCTAAGTTCATGTATCTGACATCATATAATGTTGGTGAACTAGATATTGCTTTTGTCAGATACTTTGGATTTTCCCAACCAATTCCAGATTTAGAATTATAAAATTCTGTGTCTTTTGGTTGATTTAAATAAATTGTTTGATCTGTTTGCCCTCTTTTAATAAATTCATCTTCCATCTTCTTTATTTTCTCATAAAGTTTAGTTCGTTCTTCAAAAATAGCATGATATTTTACAGAAAAGTTTGAAGCTTCTAATTCTGCTATTCGCAGTCTTTCTTGTAAATCAGATATATTGTGATTAAGATTGAGTATATTGCTTTGAAGTTCTCTTTCCTTATCTTGTAAGTCTGAAACTGCTCGTAAGGCTAATGCTTTATCTTTGGAAAAGTCTAAAACTAAGTTATGTTCATTACGAAGTTTGTTTTCCAAAGAATGAACATTTTTCTTTTCCGCCTTTAAAGATTTTTCAAACTTTTTAAGCATAAAGGCCATATGAGTTAGTTTTTCTTCTAATATACATGATTCATCAATATCAGAGTCAGAATTAGAATGTACCTCCGGCTTATCTGAACCATCTGATTTTTCAGACACTGAATCTTCATCATTTTCAACCTCCTTTTTGTCAGTTGCCATCAATGCAACTTCTTCTGTCTCTTCCTCTTCATCAGACTCAGATTCTTGTCTTTCTGCATCCTCTTCATCAGTTAATCCCCCATACTTCATCTTCAGCTATCAATGTTGATTCACTCAATTCTGACTCATTGAAAATTTCTGATTTGAGACAAATATGAGCATCTTCATCCAAAATGTCATCATCTTCAGATAACTGCAACCAGTGGTCATCCTCCGCCATAAGAGCTTTGCCAGACTCTTTTTCTTTGGCTAAGAGAGCCTTTCTTGTATAGTAGTCTGAGTTTTTGACTACTGGGGATCTGCATTCTCGGGCATAATGACCTGGTTTTCCACAGTTGTAACATTTCTTTTCTGACTCTTTCTTTGCTGACTTGTCTGACTTTTCATGTTTGTCAGTCTTTCGTCCACTGCTTTCTCCAGATTTCTCATATTTGTCCTTTTTCTCAATTTTCCTCGAGCCTGTTTTATAGCGCATCTTATTGTTGGTTGGCTTTCTGTAGAATTTCTTTTGAAATGCTTTTGTAAGCAGTGCCATCTGCTTTTTCATCTCTTCTATCTCTGAATCAGCAGATGAATCCGAGGATTCTGATTCGGAAGATGTACTGCTGACTACGGCTCTTTTCTCCTTTTTCATTTTGTATTTGAACTTTTTCTCTGCCAGAAGAGCCAATGGATCAACAGTTTCTTTCTCGGCTTTATTCATTCCTGATATTTTCCTCAACACAACCTCTTTATAGTTGTTGAGGTTTTCAAATAGCATATGAAAATCCATTTCTTCAATATATTTTGTTTGCTGGATAATCATAGCATATTTTTCCCATTCAGGATTCAGAACATTTAGAAATTTGACATTTATGTCCAGGTTGGACTTTGTCACTCCGTTTCATTTCATTTCATTTCACTTACCAAATTCACAAACCTTAGGTAAGTGTTTTCCAATAGTTCACCTTCACGGGCTCTGAAATTCTCAAACGTCATTAGCCTGTTTCTAGCCCTGTTTGTGGCAGCTCTGTCAGATCCCCTCATGATTTTACACACTTCATCCCAAATTGACTTAGCAGTTTTTGTGTTTGTGAGGCATGTGTATATATCATTGGGGATGGATATCAAAAGTAACTTTCTGGCAGTTTTATCCCCTAATTTTCTCTTCTTTTGGGCCTCAGTCAGGTTGGTGACCTCTATTGTCCTTGGTGGAATTGGGGGATTATCAGTTGGTACTCCTGGGATTGTTTCCATAAAAGTGGCTAGTCCGTCTGTTAAGGATTTCAGCATTTCTTCCGATAGATCATGAAAACTAATAAATTCAAGAAACCTCTCCCTCCATTGAACATATTCACCCCTGTATAGAATTGGGGGTTTGGTTTCTGATCCCATTGCCAGAGCGTCTTTAGACATCTTGATTGATATATGAGAAACTGTCCAAGATCTGATGAACTCCGATTGAGATTGAAAATTTTGATCAAACTTGGAAACACAGATTAGTACTGAAATCTACAACACAGTTACTTGTTAGTAGCAATAATCAACTTGATTCAGACACTGAATAGACTTGATGTTGATGTATTGCAACAATCTCGATTAATATGTGTGTTAAACTCGAATGATCTAAGTATAAAACTCGAATGAGTTTTGAGTGAAACTTGAATGGGTGTAATGTGAAACTCGAATGAGTTTAGTGTGAAACTCGAATGAACTTGGAGTGAAACTCGAATGAGTTTGGAGTGAAACTCGAATGAGTTTGGAGTGAAACTCGAATGAGTTTAGAGTGAAACTCGAATGATTTTTGAGTGAAACTCGAATGAGTTTAATGTGAAACTCGATTGAGTCTTTTGTGAAACTCGATTGTGTTTGTTATAAAACTCGAGTGAGTTTGAAAGAAAACTCGAATGACTTTGAAATGAAACTCGAATTTGTTTGAAATGAAACTCGAATCTGCTTTAAATGAAACTCGAATTTGCTTTGAAACTTGAAACAATTTCACTTGTAATAAACTCGATCAACTTTATATCTAACTTGATTGATTGAGGTTGTCAACTCGATTGACAGTGATTGTCAACTCGATTGACACTTTTGTCAACTCGAATTTCACAGGTATTCAACTCGAATAACAAAAATATTCAACTCGAATAACACACAAGATATGTGTATTTCGAGTTTCTTAAGATTTTCTATTTTTCAAGTCTGAAATTCAAATTAAATCCAAAAATTTGCCCATTTTCACTCAAATTGCAATTGAAGGTGAGGATTTTGAATACAAACACTTTTTGTGAAACACCTTTGTGCAAAAATAGATCTAGGTTTGACCTTTTCAATGGAACAGTACTCGTTTTTATATTTTTCATAATTTAACAAAATTGCCTAGATCTTTTTCTGTGTTTTGTGAATCAATTCAAGTTTATACTCAATTGATTCGTCTATCAAACCTTTACCTTCGATCCAATATTCACTGGTATTGATTAACAGATTAAAAACCCTTAGTGATTTTAGGGTTTTTCGGGAAAAAAATCTCAAGAACAGTGAGTATTTTCGAAAAAAAATCAATCTCAAATCAGAATATTCACCCCTGAAGCTCTGATACCAATTGATAATAATAGATCTAGGTGAATCACAATATTAACATACAAATCTCTTTTATTGAATGATTGAATTTGCTCTCAACATGAAATACAAAGATAAAATGACAAAAAACTTTTAAAATTCCGATGGAATTTTCTTATTTATACTAACCTAATATCTAACTATCATCTAATTACATGATTGACCCTAGACTTCTATATTTACAATTATAATTGTTTTCATCTCTATATATTTGTTCCTAACAATCTCCCCCTTAGAGATGAAAGCAATTTTTCAATCAAAGTTCAAAGCATGAACTTTACACAACAATTCTAAACAAAGTAAATGTCTTCAAGATTTCAAAATTTTGATCTTCAAAACTTTTCTCTTTTCTTCTCTTCTATCTCTGAATCTTCAAAGAAACTTTCATTTTCATTGACTCTCTCTGATCTTCATATCTCTTCTTCTGATCTTCTCTTTTCTTATGAATAGACTCTCCCCCTTAAATCATGAATAAACTTTGATTCTTTCCCTTGATCAAATAAAGACAACATATCATCTATCATCTTGACTCATCTGCAATTGTCACAATTGTCTTCAATAGTTGTTGTAAATTCTTCAAAATATTCAGCAGTTGGCTCTGAAGTACAATGTTTCTCCCCCTCATGATGATCATAAGAATTATGAACATCATGCATAATCTTCAGATACACAATTGCAGTGAAATTACAATTGTAGACATGAATATAGACAGAAATACAACAACAATTACAACTTTGAAATATTACAAATTTTCTCTCTGCCCCTCAAAATGAAATCCTTTCTTTCAAATATGTCATCTCTCCCTATTCTGAACAAATTTATCACTCCCCCTCAAATGGATACTCTCTCCTTACGATAACAAACAAAGTCAAAGCTTTTCAACTTGACTTGAGAAAAATGTAACACATCCATTCATAAGTTAGCGAGTCCAGGTCCACATAGGATTCCTGTTTGCCTAATAGACATAATCTATGTGACCTACTTTCAGCGCTGGCGTGATGTTAACACTGGTAGGATTTCCAAATATTCATCGTGAAATCCTTTATCATGAAAGAATCACTCTTATTTGTTCCGGCTTAGTCACTTTGGACTAGCAGTTTATAGTCACGCAGACTGTTAGAATCGATGTGTCCTAAAAGTGTATATAATCAGCTCTAGACACAATGTGCATCAAATGAAGTGAGAGACCGGAGCAAATATCTTCCTTTTTTCAGTATCAATAATATCCAAATGATATATCGATAGAAATGAGCAATATCTCCGTGATTATTGAAACAGAAATCTTTTGAGAGATAACTGAGTGGTTGGTGGGGTTAAGTGCATGCGTCACTGGGTCCATGACGTCTTTTTCAATAAAAGGTCGCCTAGGGCTTGATAGATTATGTGGATTACCCAGCCGACACAGTGTAGGTAGGATTATTTTTCTTCAAATCCTTTCTCAACCCTCAGATCTCAGCATTTTTCAACTAAGCTCCCTCCGGCTCACTTTTGAGAAATAAATTCAGTCAGCTTTATAACAAAAGCATGATCTGATGCACCACCATCTCCTTTCAATATATCCCTCTCATTTACATTTTAACTCTGCTTGACCCTGTCAGTATCCCGTGATAACAGACTTCTCAACTAATAGACCTAAAGAACCCTCACCCACACAAACTACAGTTGGTTTTCTTCTTGGGTAGGTCTTCCGGTTCTGGTTAGACCATAGAAGCGATATTTATGCCTATCACTCAGATTCGTGCATAATCGGAGTCAGCAGAAAGATTTTCAGCTTTGAAGGTCATTAGATATGATGAAATTCAGCTTATATGATATTGGAGATGATATTAAGATAATTTTGGGAGATATCAGAATGAAATGGAAAATCTGATATATGATATGAAAAGAATCAGATTTTTTTTGAAAGAATTAGCACATGGGAGATAACGAGAGAATCCAGTATGAATTAGAAGAGTTATAACAAAGAGAATCTCAGAAGAAATGATATTATGAAAATCGAAGAGATTAGATCAATTAATCTCAATGATATATTCAGAGAATCAAACAAATATTTCTTTTTAGCTCAAAACTTCTTTTTATGTGTGAATCAAATATTTACGTGAAAAATCACACAGTTTTTGAAAAAATGTAATCGTCAAAGAATGTCTGAAACTCCCCCTGTAAATAAGCACACACAGTTAGTCAACTCATAGAATTGAAACCAAGAGCAAAAAAATTATAAAAAAATCCCTCTTTGTCAATTCAGCATCAGAGTTGAATGCAGGGCAGGAATTCCACACAGATTCGTCTTTCAGAATCGGGTTCTAATCTGGAATGCTTAGAAGCCTTTGGTGCGGAAGCTCGGGTTTCAGTCTGATGAAACTGAAAGCCTTTATCTCTGGTTCATTGAAGTCTGGGTTCTAGTCTGAATTAACTAGAAACCAATTTGAGTTGAAGCACGGGTCTTGATCTAAATTAATCAAGAGCCTATGGAAATGAAGAACGGGTCCTGAACCTGGCTCTGATACCAATTGTGAAATCCAGTTTCTTATCAATCAAATAACAATATCAAATGATCAAGAACAATAAACAGAATTAAAACTAACCGAATGATTATATTCAATGATGACAGATTCGATTACAGAGAGAATAAAATCTTCGTGAACAGTGGCCTATCTCTGAATTCAATACGTGCAAAAATAACTGTCAGATCTAATTCTATTGAAAGTCAAAGATACTATTTATATACATATTTGACAACTATCAAGGAAATACAAAACAACCCCTAGACTTTGTTTCCATCAATTAAAACATAACCTAACATTAAGACTTCCCCCTTAGCCACTTTTGTCCTCAAGAGTGAGCTTGTTGAAGTCCGGAAAACGCAACTTCAGATCATCTAAAAACTCCCACGTAGCATCTTGAGCGGTTTGATCCTTCCATTGCACGAGTACTTTCATCGCCGCCTTATTACCTCTTTTGACTAACTTCGTGTCCAACACAGCCGACGGGTGAAGATTAAACCGAGCTTCCACCGGTAAGGGAACAATCTTTTCTGGAGGTCCGCACGACCGCTTGAGCAACGATACGTGAAAGACCGGATGGATGTGAGCTTCTTCCGGTAGATCGAGCCGATAAGCAACCGCTCCAACCTTTTCTAAGATCAAAAACGGCCCGAAGTACTTGGGAGTGAGTTTTGAATGCTTGTGTACCCGTAACGAGTTTTTCATATATGGCTGGAGCTTGAGGTATACCCACTGACCCGGTTCAAACACTCTTTCTGACCTCTTCTTGTCTGCTTGTTGTTTCATACGGTTTTGAGCCTTCAAAAGTGACTGTCTAAGTACCCCGATGGCTGCCTCCCGATCTCGCATCACCTCATCAATTTCACTATCAGTCGCATCCCTCGGAATGTAAGGTATATGCAGCGGTGCTCGATACCCGTATAAGGCTTCGAATGGAGTACGACCCAGAGAGGAATGAAACGAGGTATTGTACCACCATTCAGCAATAGCTACCCACTTGACCCATGTGTGAGGTCGCTCCATCACCATGCATCGTAAATACCCCTCTAAACACTGGTCTACCACCTCTGTTTGGCCGTCAGTTTGAGGGTGGTACGCCGTTGAAAACTTCTCCTCGATGCCCTGAAGATGCAAAAACTCCTTCCAAAAAGAACTCAAAAAGATCGGGTCTCGGTCGGAGACGATAGAGCTTGGGCATCCATGCAACCTGTACACATTGTCAAAAAAAACTTGGGCAACATCCTTTGCTGAATAAGGGTGACCCAATGACATAAAGTGCTCGTATTTCGTGAGACGATCCACTACCACAAAGACGGTGTCTTTTCCTTTAACCCTTGGCAACCCCCCGATAAAATCTATCGATATATCCGTAAAAATCATCTCCGGTATCGGTAACGACTGCATCAATCCCGGCGAAGCCACGTTTTCGGTTTTAGCCCGCATGCATACATCACAATTACGTAATACTCGTCTCACCACCTTGTTTATTCCTTTCCAAAAAAACAGCCCTTTCACCCGTTGCACCGTAGCTCGCACCCCCGAATGCCCCCCTACCGGTTATTCATGGCATATTTTTACCATTTCCTCGCGTAGGGCGACGTCATTATCAACTAACATACGGTTTTCGCGCGACAACCTTTTACCATTCCACCTGTACTTCGCATGACCCTCTCCCGTCGTGACCTTGCGTACCAATTGTTGAAGATCAATATCATTTTTTTGGCTTTCAATTATTCTGTTCAGCAAGAGCGGCTCTAGTTGCGATATAGCTGTGGCATATAACTCCGACCCTTGCACCCGTGACAACGCATCGGCTACAGCATTTTCACGCCCTTTTTATACTCAATGGAGTAATCGTATCCCATAAGTTTCACTAACCATTTATGTTGTAGAGGGGTAGTCACCTTTTGAGTGAGTAAGTGTTTAAGAGATTTTTGATCTGCACGAATGACAAATGTGCTTGTAATAAGGTAATAGTGCCACTGTTTCACCGCCAACATGATAGCCAATAATTCCTTCTCATAAACCGAAAGCGCGTTTTGCCTTGGAGACAAAGCCCGAGATAAAAAAAGAGATCGGGTGTCGGTCTTGCATCAAGACCGCCCCTATCCCTCCTGCCGATGCATCGGTTTCGATTACAAACTGTTTGGTGGGATCGGGTAAGGTTAAAGCCGGGGCCGAAGTAAGCGCACTCTTGAGACGATCAAATGCATATTGTGCTTCCGTTCCCCACTTAAACGCGTCTTTTTTTAACAAGTCGGTGAGTGGACGTGCGATCATGCCGAATGAACGTATGAATCGCCGATAGTACCCGGCTAAGCCCAAAAACCCTCTAAGTTGTTTGACTGTTTTCGGAGTTGGCCATTGTTGCAATGCTTCAATTTGTTTCGGATATGTGCTCACCCCTTCTTTCGCTATAATGTGACCCAAGTATTCGATTGCTCGGCCCCCAAATACACACTTAGACTCTTTGGCGAACAGTTTGTTGGCTTGCATTATTGTGAGGACCTGTTCCAAGTGCTGTCGGTGATCCTCCTCACTTCTGTAACGACCCGATTATTTAATCGATAATTAACATTTATTGTAAAGAATTACAAATTCGGAATATTAATTAATATTGTGGTATATAAATAAATGGTTGTGTAAATTACAATAAATAAAGTATTGATATATAAAGAAAGGACCTTAAAAGAAATGGAAATAATTGTAGGGTCTAAATGGTAAATATTGAAAAGTTAATAACTAAAATGAAATAAAGCAAAAATATATGCTTTCTTGGCTTCCTTTTAACGCCGAGAACACACACACACATTAGTGTGTGTGTTGTTCGTCATTTTTTGGAGCTTTTCAAAGAGAAAAGAAGAAGGAAAAAAAAGAGATAAAAGAGAGAGTTTTTGGAGGAGAAAAGAAAGGAAAGATCCGGTTTTTGAAGGATTCGTACGGTTTTGAAGATCTAAGAGGTACCAACTCTTATTTTTATAAATCTTTTACTTTTCCCTTCTCTCCACCATCTTCATATGAAGAAGATGAGAACTCAAATGAGTTTTTATGGAGATCTTGAAAGTAAATGATGAAATATGTTAGATCTATTATTTAAAAGTATATTATACACGTTTCTATGTATTTTGATGGGTTTTCATAAAGATCTCTTAGAAATCTTTAGATCTTCAAAAATAATGGTGGAATATGGTAGATCCATCCTTTGAAAGTATATTACGCAAGTTTCTATGTATTTTGATGGGTTTTTATGAAGATATCTTAGAAATGGCTAGATCTGAAAAGAAAATGATGAAATATGTTAGATCCTTTATCTAAAAAGTATATTATACAAGTTTCTATGTATTTTGATGGGTTTTATGAAGAACTCTTAGAAATGGCTAGATCTGAAAGAAAATGATGAAATATGTTAGATCCATTATTTTAAAAGAATATTGGCAAGTTTTTATGTATTTTGGTGGGTTTATCTCAAAACCCCAAATTTGAGTTCATATGAACCCTATGTAATCTAAAATGATGTTTTGATGGTTAAAATGGGTTAAGATATATATATATATATATATATATATATATATATATATATGTGTGTGTGTGTGTGTGTGTGTGTGTGTGTGTGTTGGAAATGATTTTAAAACTCTTTATAATAAATATAGAGAAGTTTTAGTATTTTTGACATTAAATCCGTAAGGCAGAAAGTGCAGTTCAGCCTTAAAATATTCTGAAAAATTAGCTAAGTATGAATTTCGGATGGCCTGAAATTCGGATGGTCTTGGTCCGAAATTCGGATGACTTTGGACCGAAATTGTAATTTTAAGTATTTTTATTTTATGGGATCTTTTTTCATAATAATCTATGACATCAATTTAGGAAAATAATTAGACCAAAATAATTATTGAGGTTTAATGCCGAAATTAGTTAAGTCTTACGACTAATGTATCCGGATCAAAGTTAAGAAATTATAAGCTGTGAGACTTATAATATTATATGATGAACCTATCTATAGGGGTTTGACGGGTTAAGTCACTTGGAGACTATTACTCATACGTTGACGATTATAACTCGGTATTGAGACCGAGAGCTTGTTGTGCACCACTGTGAGTTCTAGCATTAATGTATTTATATGCATATCATGAATTGTATGTTATCGCTTTTGTATCATTCTTGTCATTTACATGCCTTGCCATCACATATATTATTGTTACCATATTATCACTCGGTTGATAAGTTGTTGAACATTCATTTGACCTCTCCGCCGAGACGGTAAGCCTGAGTGTGGTAACCTAGCGGAATCATAATGGTAAGCCTGAGTGTGGTAACCATTATTGCCTGTAAAACGATAAGCCTGTGTGTGGTAATCGTATGGCATCACTGTAAACTGCATATCGATAAGCCTGTGTCTGTGGTAATCGAGCAGTAGATTGTAAACCCATTGTACGGTAAGCTTGTGTGTGGTAACCGCAATGTGGTAGCTTATTAGCCATTAGTTGGCCTCCTGAGATTGTTAGTTAAATTCATGGCATTGCATGGCATCATTCATATATCGCATGGTACTTTAATCTAGAAACTCACTAAACAACTTTGTTGTTTACCCGTTAGTTGATATTTCTTTTCAGGAACTGTTAAGGGCAAAGGCCCGACTGGCCCAAACAGTTAGACATTGATTGGAGCACGGATAGGAGCTCCATATTTTGTTTATTATTGGGGTGGGAGTAGCAGACTTCCATTTTGGACTTACGCAAATTAGTTAATGATTATTAATTTATTTGTAGTCAATTTGATATTTTAACATTGTGACCCCAATTACGATACTCCGTGATTTCCGGCACTGTTGTGTTATATGCAAAGTGTTTGGAATCACGTTGATGATTATTAAAGTATTAAAAGTTTTAATTTGACCGTATTTCCGCAAGTACTCTGTATAAATTAATGTATAATGGCATCGAAATACTCGTATTAGTTGTATGGGTGTTTCAACTTCGGCTATAGATGAGGATATCGTCAAAGAAAACCAACACGCCCTTCCAAAGCATGGGTTTAAATACGTGATTCATGAGGGCTTGAAACGTTGCGGGAGCATTAGTCAAGCCAAAGGGCATGATGAGGAATTCATAGTGCCCCTCGTGTGTACGAAATGCCGTTTTCGGTACGTCCTCGACTGCCATTCTCACTTGATGGTACCCGGATCGAAGATCCAACTTCGAAAAAAAAGAGGCTCCCGCTAACTCGTCTAACAATTCATCAATAAGCGGAATCGGAAACTTATCTTTTACCGTTGCTTCGTTGAGACGCCTATAATCCATACACATACGCCATTGGCCGTCTTTTTTCTTGACGAGGACTACCGGGGCCGCAAACGAACTCTGACTGTTTTGAATGACTCCCGATCCAACAGTTCACGTGTGGGTTTTTCGATAACATCCTTTTGAACCGTCAGGTATCGATACGGACGCATACTAATGGGTGTGGTACCTTCCTTCAACACTATTTTGTGATCAAACGGGCGTCGGGGCGGTAAACCCGTGGGCACCTGGAAGACGCATGGAAATTGGGCCACCAACTCTTTCCACCGATTGGCCCCCTCTTGTTCACTCGGGACGTTTACCACGCGGGACTGGTAGTTGTCTCCTTGTTCTGCGTTGGTTAAGTGTAAACTGAACAATTGTAGATCCCCGACCCTCGCATGTTTACCCATCTTCTCAATGGAGCACACAGCGAGCAAATTATTTTGTAGCCCCTTTAGTTCATAACGCTTACCCGCTAGTTCGAACCTCATCGTCATTTTTTGGAAATTCCACAGAATGTCGCTCAACGGAAGCAACCATTGCACCCCCAAAATCATGTCATAATTTTCAAGAGGCAACAGTAGTACCTCAGTTGTGAACCAGTTCCCTTGCATGTTCCATTGGAATTCTCGGCACACTTGACTACTAGTTAACTTCTTTCCGTCTGCCACCCCTACGGTCACCGACGGTATAGTCACGGTTTCACACCCCAATTTCTTGGCCAACCGTTCCCTAAGGAAGTTATGTGTCGATCCCGAGTCTATGAGTATATGGAGTTGACGGGTACCCATCGACCCACTAACCCGCATAGTCGAATAAGACGGAATACCTGTTAAAGCGTGTATCGAAATCTGATGTTCCGTTTCCTCTTCTTTGTCGGGTTCCTCTTCTGTCTCTGAATGCTCCTCCTCCTCATCGACTTCGATGATATAAAGTTGCTTGCGAGGTTTCGCACATATATGGCCCGGTACAAACTTTTCGGTGCACCAAAAACACTCCCCCTTCGCCCTTTTCTGTTCCAATTCCTTGCTGGTCAAACGTCGCTGATTATGAACCGGGCGCGGTGTGGTGGTTGTTGCTCGGTTGGGGGTGGGTAGGAGAGGCAGTTTAGCGACGTTAGTAGGTGGTGTAATTTTCACGTTGGTGGTCTTTGAGGCTCCCCCGTTCCATCTTCCCCCAGCAAATTTTTCCTCCCACGTTTCGTTATTGAGGGCTTGGGTCTTAGCTAACCCGTATGCCTCATGCAACGTACGTGGCTTAAACATTTTTACCGGTCCACGGATGTCCGGTTTGAGAGCCTTGATGTATAAGCTCAAGGCTTGGGTTTCGCTCAGGGTAACCTTGTTCAATAGTGATTCGAAGGCCGTGTTAAGTTCTTGTAACGACCCGGTTTGTGTTAAGGATGCCATCTCTTCCAGTGTGTCTTCAAACAACGCATCGGAAAAACGCGCTGAAATAGACCGAACATAATCCGCCCATGGTACCTCGGCCACCGTAGCATTCCTTGTCTTCATATATGCACGGTGCCATTGGAGCGCATCACCCTCCAGATGAACCGCCGCACAACGAAGTTTGGATTCATCGGGGGTGTCATCCATTACAAAGAAGTGTTCGCAACGATAGACCCAACCCTCCACGTCTGCCCCCGAGAATTTAGGGAAGTCAGTCTTACCGATACGGAATGGTTTGGGACCTCGTGAATCTGCCTCCGGATTAACGAAATCACCGAAAGAACGACTCGTCGACTACACGGCTTTATCACGCACCGCCTTTAAAATCTCTTCCTGCTGTTTCGAAGATTGTTCCTGTTGCTTCATCAGGGCTGCTATCGCAGCTTGGATGTCGTTGATTGCCTTATCATGGGACTTGAGGGTGTTGTCGATTTCATTATTGCGGGTGTTGGTCATGATTGCGGCAAGGAATTCCGATGAGGGATCGGAACAGCTCTGATACCCTTGATAGGGTTAGAGAGAAAAAAAAAAGGGAGAAACTATAAGAGAGGAGATATTCTTAATTTTCTGGATCCGAATGCATTAGTTTAAATCATAAGCAAATTACCAAGTTCACCAAATAACCCACAATAATAAAGAAAAGCCATAATAGTCCCTGGCCCAACAATAATTAAAATAAAAACATAAAATACGGTTGCGAACGTATCATTGACTAGTATTTGACTTCCAAGATTCATTGATTTCTCCGAGGAAAACCTCAAATCACATCACACCCATAAAAAAGTGCATGTCCTTTTAGTGATTTATGAATCAAACCCAATTGATTTTCACCAAAAGCATTAGTACCAGATTCAAGAAAACCAAGAAAAAAAACAGGAAACGTAAAGAGAAACAAGCTGAAAGCTTTGACTTTTAGAGAGAGAAAAGGGCCGAGAGATTGTTATTGTAAATGGGTGGATTTGATTTTGGGATTTATATTTAGACATGATTGTGTGCTTCATAGGGTTCAGTTTTTGGAGGTTTGTGTTTATTGATGTTTTTGTGCAATTTTATTGCAATTGATATTTTTTCCTTTTTTAGTTTTATTTATTATTAATTATTTAATTATTATTATTATTATATTTCTTTTTAGGGTTAATTAATAAATGTTTTGGGTGAATTAGTTTTTAATATTCTTGTCAAGTTGGTAAGTGGGTCTCTCCGTGGAGTGTGGATCCAGTTCATATATTGGTTGAAATATTAACCACTACTATGTCATTTTTATAAAATTAGAAAAGAATAAAACTTTGTTTTTTTATGGTATAATTTTTTTGAGGAAAATTATGTAAAAAACTCTACAAGTCTAAAAAAATCTCGATAAGTCTTCATTTTATTTTTTTTTTCTTGAAAAGTCCCCAAACTGCTTGAACTTGTAAATTTACCCGTCAACCTGTTTTAACGGGTTAACATGCTTAAAATTATTTTGTAAAAATCATCAAAAATATAAAAAAATTTCGATTTAGTCATCCACTATTTTTGTTGATGTTGCAATCTTTTAATTATATACGATTATATAATATATCATTTTTATTTATGATTATTATGATGAAATCTTTTGATTTTCAACTTTTTGATTGAAAAACGAATCATTCTGCTTTTTTATTTTTTTTGAACATTTAAAAATGACGATCTCTTCCGATTTCATTTTCCAATCATAAATAAATAGTTATAGTTATTTTCGTTCGAAAAAAGAATTGGGTTACAAATTGTTCCGCTCGAAAAAATTGAAAGTCTATCGGTTATCGTTTTTTCGTTTGGAATTATTAAAAAATTACAACAATTCATTCTGTTTTTCAATACGAAAATTGCTACAACTATGTATTTACGATCCAAAAAAATGACGAACCATTGACTAAATAGCTATAGGTATTTAAAATCAGAATGTATCATACTTATATCCATTCCAAATGATTAAAAGTTAATTGAAGTTTTTTTTTCGTTCGTAAAAATTAAGAATCGAATTGAAACCGATCGAAAAAATCGGAGTAATTCGTATTCTTTTATTGAAATTAGAAACTCCAAATAGTTCATATAATAATCCAAAATAGACAATGATGTGATATATAATCGTTAATAAATAATCCTAATATAAGAGTAAATTAATAATTCAAATTAAATATAAAATGAAATTTTATATCATTTTAAATTCGTAAACAAATAATTTTAATGTAATTAAAAAATGTTCAATAATAATAATTTAATATAATAATAATTAAAAAATGAATGGGACTTAATCGAAAATTTTTTAAACTCTGATGGTTTTTTACAAAATTGATTAAGCATGGTAAGCTGTTTAGTAGTTTGCAAGTTACCTTTGGATTGGTTCTAGGAGTTTTAATTTGTTTAGGAACTTATCAGGAGAAAAAAAAAATGAAAGGGAGACTTAATCGAAAATCTTTTATATTTTTAGGGTTTTCTTACATAATTTTCTCTTTCATTAATCATATGATAATTTTATAAGTACTTAAAAGATGTTTTTATATTAAATAATAAACTATATTTATCTTATAGAAATCTAATATACTTTAAAATATTAGAGAATTGCTAAAAAAAAGTTTTTAATTTTATTTACAAGTATAACATTTTTAACGTACTTTTTCTATGATACCTTTTGTTTCAAAACGAGGGTAGATTACCCACGCGTTGCCACGGGAAAAAAGAGGGTCTAGACGTTTATAAGCACAAAACATGTAAATACATATTTATAGACATAAAGTAACAGTGTAGTGATATTGTTACATGGGGTAGTGGCAGTAGTAGTGTACTGCCTCAAAAAGAATGCGCAGGTTAGGCGTTTAAAGACAGCCAACGGTGCTTTCAGTTTTGGAGGCTATTGTATGTACATTAGTGTAGCAAAGACGGCATCTATAGTGCCGATGATATTAACATCAAAAGATGGGCATGCAAAAAGGGGCCATATGAAACTTCCGTCGAGGGAAAACGCGATGCATATTAGGCAATGTGATGGAAACTAATATATTAGGGGTGATTTATATGCTATTACCCGTGTCTAAGGTGGGAGCGAGATGTCTGAAACCTTCGCCTTTTTATTTTGGAAACCTGTAACATGGCAGATTAAAGGAGGTTAAAAGGGGTGTGTGTGTGTGTGTGTGTGTGTGTGTGTGGGTGGGTGGGTGTGTGTTTGTGTGTAAAGGGTGTATGTTGCATAAAAGACCTGTATCTATAGATGGTTGGAGCGATCGCTTAGTAGGTTGGACATAACCGCCTGGAGGAGAATCATTTACAGGAAACATTGTGTCTTCGAAGACAAGAGTTGCAACAAAATCTATAGTGCTTGTTTTACTGGATTTGCTGAACCTTATCTGGAAGATCTTGGGATTTCCAATGAGCGTTAGCAGGGGTGCAGGTAGAGTAGATGGATCACTGTAGCTGAGTTTGTTCATCATTGTGGCACATGGTATTTTGAGGAGCGAAGTTGCAGCGTCATCAAAGAAAATTGTTTTAGCGAACGTTGTGCCGTCTGTTATGTTTGTTAGGTATGCAAGCGAAAAAAAGGTATTCATTTTAGATGCAAAAAGCAAAAGACGTTAGTCACATATGGCGAGGACTTATGATAGAATTGTGATCTTCACATGCGAGCGTATCTCCTCTTGGCTGAAGCTTTTTACGACAACGATCACACGTTATGTAAAACCATGCTCTGTTCTCTTGTACACCTGCTATTGTTGCTTTGAAGGTAAATTGAACACCTTGTTAGGCAATATACGTAATATAGAGAACACTGTTTAGTAATTTTATAAATCTAACAACATTTAAAATTAGTAAATAAACCAATTTCCTGAGGTAATATATGATACAGCTAAACGTATACGAAAGTAAGCATGGATTTTAGTATGAAAGTGAAGCTCAAAAAATCATCATCATTCGTTGATATACAGTAAGAAAAAGTACATTTAAAACTCCAACATTTTAAAAAACAAATAATAAAGTTCGTGAGATATTCACAGGTTGTTCTCGCTCAAGCCGATTTCGTATCAATTTGTGTCAAGAAAAAAGAAGGAAAAAGAGTATTTTTAAAATTGTTGGAATATCTAGAGAGCACACCTTTGATGCAATGGATTATGGAGAGGACATGCTCAGTCCCATTGAGAATGTGGACCCTAACCAGCTACCATCGTATTAACAGAATCATTTAAACAATCCTAAATCACCTCCATTGAGCTTGCCCAAAGAGAATCAAATCATCGGCGGAAAAAGATGTAAAAAGGAGGCCAAGAAGACTCTCCAATTTGTAAGAAGTCAGGAAATCTGCATGTTCTTACATTTGAATGAAGATGGATGAAAAGACACACCCTTTAACATTCTTATAAGGTTTTTATTTGAAATTTCAGTTTTACAAAAACATAACATATATATATATATATATATATATATATATATATATATATATATATATATATATATATATATATGTGTGTGTGTGTGTGTGTGTGTGTGTGTGTGTTGTGTGTGTGTGTGTGTGTATAGAAAGGGGTGAAAACACATACCACGTAGCGATTTGGATTCTCAGCCAGCAATTGACCTAATGTGAACCGGGTTCTGTGGCACTCAAAATCTGAGCGTTCACATATTTGATATTGTACTTTTAAACTTGGAGTTGAGACATTTCTGTCAACGAAGCTAAAAAATAAGCGGATTTAAAATGAGACAGCTGATAGTTTATATATAATATTCGATTAGTATGCAAGTGAAACAAAGAGTGTACCTAGCTACCATTGTGTTAGCATCATCAATATGGGTTGATAAAGATACATGATGCAACCATTCCGCCCAACTGTAATGATCCTGTAGAAAAAAGAGTGTTAGTTGTGAATACTAAGGGCGTGTTGATTATGTAAGAATACCATATGTGGGTTGAAGAAACCTTCATATTCAGTCACTTTCATTGAAGTGACAGCAGCAACAACAGGAGGAGGCAGAGATTTAGTGCCCTCGGTGTCAAATGAAAGCGACATATCGTCCCAAAATGTTGCCTCAATCATGGTTCCACTAACATATGTAAAAAAAATTGTGTTAGAGAGGGTAGCTATTTAGAATAGGTGGGTTGCTGATCTAGCAGGGGTAAGTATCTTGAAGTGTATATAAATATGTGTTAGATGGATGTAATAAGGTTGAAAAATCAATGTAATAGTATGAGTAACATGCCTGTCAGAATCCTGTGATCGTTAAGTTTATGAAATAGTTGATCATGGTTGACGAAGTTAAAGTAGTAGACGGGAAAGCCATGTTGGGCATTTGCTGAAAGATTGCAGCCTTTCCGAGTCGTATCATTGTCTTGTGTGGAACACTGAGCATGCATGTTTTAGCATTTTCACAAATATGATTGCGTAATTCATAGCAATGCTCAAGTTTGATGATGCCATCAAAGTGCGCTCTATCACTTAGATTTGCGGTGACCTGGATGCCAGCCCCCTGTAAAGAATGTATTAGATAGCTATATAATGAAAACATAGTGATAGTACATTAATAAGAAAGCCAATAATGTCAAGAAGCCTGCCCATTTGTCGATGAAGATAAAGCAATATTCTGACCTTTTTGTATAGGGAAAATGACATCAAATAGCTCTGAACTTTCGACTTTGTACACATTTATGTAGTGAACTTTTCTTTGTGCACATTTGGTAGTCAAAGTTTCAAAATTGTTCCAATTTGGTAGTTGGCGTACCTGTTAAACCGGTTGCTTCCGGTTTCGATGCCTATGTGGACAATTTTTTAATGACGTGGCTATCCATTTTTATATTATACCCGGTTTTATCTATGTGGCAAACCGTTTTTTAAAATCACCCGGTTTTATTAACCGGTTCTTACAAGTTGGATCGATCTTATGAAAAATGAACCTGGTTTATAACCGGGTGATTTTAAAAAACGGATTGCAACATAGATAAAACCGGGTATAATATAAAAATGGGTAGCCACGTCAGTAAAAAATTGTCCACGTAGGCATCGAAACCGGAAGCAACCGGTTTAACAGGTACGCCAACTACCAAATTGGAACAATTTTGAAACTTTGACTACCAAAGGTGCACAAAAAAAAGTTCACTACATAAATGTGTACAAAGTCGAAAGTTCAGAGCTATTTGATGTCATTTTCCCTTTTGTATATGATGCCCATCTTCTTAACACTTTGATTTGAACCGGCTGAGGACCATTTTCCGGATTAAGATCAGCCAGTGATTCAGTTGCCATGTTGATGTTGCTGAACGAAGAACAATTCAAAGATAAAAAAAAGTCGTCTATGGGGACAATAATGATTAGAACATGAGTTTGATGAGGTGACATCGTGTGTGATATACAAAACATGAGGTCCTGGGAAAAGGAGGTGGAAAGGTAGCACATATTATACCATTTACCTGAGGACAGACCTATTGTAATTCTAATTTGTTCAAAAATTCAGAGTACACAACATTTTTTGTTGAGTTTGACGAATGAGGTGGTTGTTGCCTGATAAGGATCTTTAAAGTGTGTGGCGAGGTGGCTCTAGACAAAGCAACATATAACTGACCATGCCCACAGATTGGTTCTGGCAGGTAGAGGCCTATATTGTTTAATGACTGGCCCTGGCTTTTGTTGATTGTCATGGCATAGCAAAGTTTTATTGGAAATTGTATTCTTCTGAAAACAAACGACAATTCTTTGTCATTATGATTTAGGTTCACCCGAGGTATATAAACTTTATGGCCAATTCGAGTTCCAGTAATAACTTCGTCATCAATGATTCTAGGCAAAAGTTGTGTAACAATCAATATAGTTTCGTTGCAAGGCCGGCCATTTGGTTGATGTTACGGAGCAACATGATTGGACAACCAACCTTTAATTGAAGACTATGAGCAGGGAAGCCAGTAAAGTTAAGCGAATTCAAATATTGAGAAGGATAAAGGATTTCCGTATCATGTCATTCGTTCGCATGAGGAATAAGCGAATCAACACTTTGATACCCGATAATAAACCCGGTTCTTACAAGTTGGATCGATCGTATGAAAAATGAATCGGGTTTATAACCGGGAGATTTTAAAAAACGGGTTGCCACATAGTTAAAACCGGGTATAATATAATAACGGGTAGCCACGTCATTAAAAATTTGTCCACATAGGCATCGAAACTGGAAGCAACCGGTTAACAGGTACGCCAACTACCAAATTGGAACAATCTTGAAACTTTGACTACCAAATGTGCACAAAAAAAGTTCACTGCATAAATGTGTACAAAGTCGAAAGTTCAGAGCTATTTAACGTCATTTTCCCTTTTTAAACATGACAAATGGAGTCATTTGTTATATCTAACGGAATATTAAAGCGAAAATGGGCAGTTCTTCCACGAGGTAGTAATAACGATGCAATTCCAGAGGAAGCATCAGCTAAAACGATTTTTCCCATAGCGCGCAATGCAGAAATGATTATAGTCCACGGAAACTTTTTGCCAGTACCACCATGTCCATATACAAATAATATTTCTTCGTCGTTTCATTGAGAAGCTTGTATGACAGAGTTATAAATCATTACTTGGTCAAAGTTAAGCCTAGACACCAATCCTTGATGCTCTTCGGTCAGTCGAACTCTGTCGTAGTTTCGTTATTCCATAAGGACCCGATTGTTTAGATCTAAAAGCATTTGCGCTGGAGGCATTGGTAAACCATACTCATAAAGTGAAGGAAGACCTACAGTTGGAAGTAAGCAAAAGCTCTAATTCGTAGAGAATAAGGTTTTGCAAATCATTGTCAGCAATTTGTAAGTCTGCAATGTGTGAGGCTGCAGCCTTTGGTATTATATCGTCACTCAATCGGCGCCAGTGTTGCGACCAAAAACTAACAGGGTTTGATATTTCACAAAATAAAAGCATATGGACAAATAATGATCGTAGTTGTTCAAGCAGATGCCCATGCTGAGGCTTCGTTGAATGCATACGTCCATTCTTGATCATCACCAAGTATGCCCAACTTTTCGCAGGCGGAACGATAGGTAAGGAAAATAACGCCATTAAGTGTTCTAATATCAGATAACGTTCGGCAACCGTGCTGGTAGGCTAAAAGCATTCTTAAATAAAAATCCTCACCACATGTTAGATGAACGTAGGCTAACCTTCCAATGCTAGGGGTTTTTTTGGTGGCCCTGCGGATCCAGTCTTTGCTTTGAGGAAGCCATCGATATTTAGAAAGGTAATCAATGTATGTAAGATGGAGCCCAGTTGGATCAAACGTATTGTTGTGTAACCATTGCGTTAGAGTGGTTTTCCGTGTGACAGGGCTATTAACAACAGTCTGCAAAGGTTGGGTATCCCTAATGTAAGCAATTGTATTTGCTCTAAATGAACCTGAAAAACTGGAATTCTATGATGAATATCAAAGTTACAGATTCTCCAAGTAGCCTCACGAGGACAAATAAATCTAGCATCAACAAAAATTTTGATCTCGTCAATATTGGTGTTTCTAGAAACAAACATGTCAGCACATTCGCCTAATTATTTAGTAATCTTTGCTCTGATGCGATCAGCACCCTAAGAAATGTATTTAAATAAGTATTTGATCATCATATTCCAACTGCAGTATTCAACGTTTATATGAACGCGAAAAGCCAGACAAAGTTTTCTGTTATATGGGACAACATATGAGTTGTCAAGCTTTATATTATTTTTAAGCACGAAACGACCGTCATTTCTTCTCATATAATGGACGTATCCTCGAGCGTCAAAACGCGTTGTGGGTTCATACCTCTTTGGCAAACGCTTCGAGCATGTCCCACTGACTGTGCATGTCGCGTTTAGTTTTGCGAGACCACACGGGCCATGCATCATACAATCGGTTACGACTTTATAAAGTTCAACGTCAACGAAGCGATCTGGGATTTCAGCCGATATGAACTGGTCTACTTGCTCCGGCAAACGAATTTGATGCGCGGATGTAACCCATAGAAGCGTATGACAATGAGGTAAGCCTATTTTCAGGAATTCTATAGTGTTTAACTCTACATATAAAAAGAGCGACATTTAAAGATAAATCAATTGATATCCAAATAACGTGGGCTGGAATAGTAAAATGCGTAGATAATGAGATTACCTGCTGTTACCTCACTAAAAGGTTTTTCAGTTTTCAAAAACATAAGAAACTCATGGACCTTCAGCTCAAAATTTTTGCAATAATATCAGCCCTATCGGCGGTCCTCATCTCTGGAATTTTATCCAAATGGCATGTAATTTCGGGCCATCTAACATTGCACGTAAACGTTATAAAATATTACGGATTGCCATGTACTCTACATATAGCAAGAGCATCCTGATAATGCTTATACATGTATCTAGGACCTCGAGTAAAAGATGTCGGCAATATTATCCTTTTTCCCACATCATGCCCGTCCGAATCACCACGTAACAATGCATCATGCACACCTTGCAGATATTCAGCTCTCAAAACGTTTTGGTTAGATGCAATGTAGTCTAATCTGTTTTGCTCAATACAAATGTATGCGTTAACCAAATATTGTTGGAAAAGCCTACCACCTCTAGGTAATAATGTATAAACATTGAAACGATCGTGAAGCTGGAAGCTATAAAAAATATTCATAGTAACTTGCTTGTCACACATAGTGTCGTTATTTAACAACCTAAGGTTGGGCGACCAACCACGTTCACCAAACAAAAATAATAGCGGAAACAGTAGAGCCATATAGAGGGAATGCAAACTGCTAATTCTTTGGGGTACGTTATCCCTTACCGAATAATAATGTCGAAATCGTTTTGAGCTCTAGGATTATCATCGTAAATAATTGCACCAAGGGTACCTAAGGTTGGAGAGTCATAGGACAGTTGATTTTCATTATTGTATAATCTGATCCAAAACTCGGGAGGGTCCTGAGAAAGACATAGGTCCCTAGCAGTTCTAAAAAGCCTTACCAGGTCGTTTGAAGCATAAAAAAACTCAACCAAAGTATTGATGATTTCAGGTTTTAAATGTTGTGAACTACTGCCACCAAAATAGCGAAATCGGTTGGAAACCTCATTTTCAGTGTCATAAATGTACATTTGTAAGAATTTCGGATTCTGACCAGACGGCGGGCATAAGGAT
>JAANYP010006683.1:217500-226666 GCA_020465985.1 Centrapalus pauciflorus
TTGGTATTTTCCCAATGAAGCATATATTGGTCAATAAGAAACGATGAAAATGGTTGCTCACGGTATTTCTTGATATAAGACTTTCAGTTGTTCCATCAAGGAAGTTGTAAACACTTATGTCGTGAATGAGTTTTAAACCGTTACTACATGTTCCTTCTGTAGCTGAATATTTAATTATATATGGCTGACCTTTTACCCAAGCCGACTCGTTTGCACATAAGTTGATCAAGAATGCCCCTAAAAATTCCCGGTCAAGCTTAAGACCACATATGTAACATCCCAATTTTGTGACAGGTACGTGGAATTATTCTATTGGGTTGAGTATAATATTATTATTGAGTTAAGTGAATTATTAATTAGATTGGGACCCGGTGATATATGTTTGTATTTTGTGATAAGGGGATCAATTATTGGGTACCGAGCCGATATATAACCAAAACGTATATAAGCTTCACCTATTTGGTTGCTTGTTTCATTATTTCTTCTTCAAATCCAGAAACTTAAAGGTGTGAGTGTGTGTTGGCGATCCTAACAGCAAGAGAAGCTAAGAATCGAGCTGGAAATCAAGGCAAGGCTTCTGATTTCTTCATCAAGTGTTCTCCCTCAAAATAAGTAAGCTTCGAGCTCTAATTCGTGAATTGATTGCTGTTAATTGCTAGCGAGTAGTTGAATTGGGTTTTGTGTATGTTAATAAGTGAATTCGAGATAGTTGTCTTGGTTAAACTTGGGCTGAGATTCGTTTTGGGGTGAATCCCTTGGTCTGCGAGAAACAGAGTCGAACTGCTGTTGTTCATCCGTAAGCATGGCCGCGATGTTCTTGGGGCGAGTACGATCCGCGTTGTTTTAAGAGCGGTGGTCGTGGGTGGTTTTAATTGAGCGCGACCGTGATGGTCAGCGCGACCACGATGCGGTTAGGGGTTAGAGTTAGGATTTTGAGCTTTGTGAGTCTTGTGTTGGGGTATCTGGGTTTGTGCGAGTTATCTGAGTATCGTGTATAGAGTCATCGAGTTGTGATTGTGAAATTGAGTATTGTGTTGTGATTTTAGGGTCTTGAGTTGATAGGGTTGGGATCAGGCAGGGAACCGAGACTTGAGTAGTGTGACTTCAGGGCAGGTGAATTGCATGTTTTTCTGAGATACTTGTACAATTATTTATTTAATACTGCATGACCTTTTACTGAGTTTTTATGAGATTACTATGAATTTTATTACGAGCTTTTATCGAGTTATTATCATGCATGTATTATTGAGCTTTATTGTGAAATGTGTTTATTTATATGAGATTTGGGACACACGAGCTACTGCGTTACTAAACCGTACGGCTGGGCAGGGGTCGGGTCTCTCTCGATTTCCTTTTGAGCTCCTGACGACTGCTTTGAGCGGTCTAGGGATCTGGGTACGTGGATTCGTCCACACTAGTTGAGTACCTATCTGAGCTACCTTGTGGGATCTCATATAACTGTTCAGTAGAGAACGCAGAACATTTTACTACTGAGTTTACTTATTTTATTAAGCTTTTATAATCGTACACTAACACTTGCCTTCTCATCAGTTTTAGCTGACTAGTGTGTTCAAATGTGTGTATCTTAGGTGATCGGAGTTCTAGTAGGCCTGCTGGACCCAAGTAGGTTTACATTTGATGTTCGATGAGTTGTTAGCTACCCTGTATAGAGGTAATTATATTTTGAGGACTGTAATTATATACTTTGGGTATGTTAACCTAGAGATTCCGTGACTTATGTAAATTAAAGTTTTAAATTATCGGGGTTTCCACGTGTGCATATTGGGAATAACTAGGGATTATTATATTATATCCTCGTCGACGTGTTATTTTCGTGGCGTTTGGGATTAGTTCGAGGGTGTTACAACATATGTCTATGCTTTGGCTTGCAAGGTGGTTTCGATGTTTCTGATAGAAGCTTTGTAATTGTTTCAGGAGTATCCAACAATAGTATCCCCTTTCAGACAAGGGTCAAGAGGAAAAGGCTCGACGAAGTGAGTTTGTTCAAGGCCTGCTATTTTTTGCGTTCCTCGATGATGGTTTATAAGTTATCTTTGGCGTTGGGTAAGCAATACCCATAAATAGAGTGTTTTAGGTTCAATGGAGTTCTTAAAACTTCATATTGTATCTAGCAATCGATATATAAATATGCTTTGATCATTATGCACATAAGTGTTCCTTTCGGTTGGTTATGTTTCGGTTATGTCAAAAGACGAGTTGAATATAAAATGAGCTTACTCTAAATATTATTAAGTAGAAATTTACCCTCACAATACGATAATATAATGTCAATTTGGCAAGACTAGCTGAAGCCTAAAGTTGGAGCTTTTAGTAGTATGTATTTGGTAAAATAACTGAAGCTGAAGTTGAAACATGTAAAACGATATAAAAAAGACATAAGTAATAAAACCATATTGATAGATTATTTTAGTAATTCATGTGGAATAAGAATGTGTTACAAAAAGGATCATTAAAATCTAATCTCATTTTAAAAATTGTCCTCAGATGTTGCATGTTCTACACTTCAATAGTGCATGGACATAAAGTTATCAGTTTTCCCTTAAATATCAAGTCCATGGGATTGTTCGTAAATCCTCGGGACTTTCGAAAGACATAGGCGCGTAGTCTCACGAAATGTATTTTAAAGGAATTGAAATTTTTTTATAGGGTATTTAGAAATTTGAATTATAAAAATAATGAATACAAATAGATTTCGTCAAACCATGTTATTTGTATACGAATTGAAATTAACATTTCACACACTACATACTGTAACACACGCTCTTTATGTAACACCCTACTTTTTCGACTAATGCCACATAGGACTCACAGTCCACGTCATCAAATCATAAGCAATGTCATCAAGGGTTAAACAGCTAATTACTACTAAATATCAACATCGGACATAAGTAACACAGGACGGGAACCAACCCCCGTCAACAAAGCCCGGCAACCACGACATAAGTAAAAGTTACAGTCATCCATGAGTCACTGGCTAATAAGCCAAACCACAAAACATCAAGACTACTTACGAAAGTAGTCACTAACTACTGTCCACGCGGCGGGTTTCGGCTACTGCCCGCTGTATCCCTAGCCTCAGTCCTCGTACCTGAGATCCACGGTTAAAACAACAGTCAGCGGAAAGCTGGTGAGTTACTGTAAACAACTTTAAAACAGTTTATAAAATAGTTAGCACAACGTAACAACTGGTAAACAACTCTACATGCGGCCGGCATCAACGGCCCGACGCCTCATCGGGAGCGACCCGGCACAGCCTGCATAGCCCACTCCACAAAGTAGTGGGTTGTCAGGTCCACTGAGTTGGGAATGACCCAACAGGCCTCTCTACTCTGCATATCAACGACTATACGCGTGATCCACGAACTCTGCTCTGTGCTAACAAATGTCAACGTATAAAAGGATCCACATCGGACCCGGATAATAAACAACAAGTAAGTAACTCACCTGAAGCACGACTACAGTCCCGCTATCAACGACAGTATCTACAAGTCCCAGGCTTAGCTACAAAATCCTGGCAACAATAAACACAACTACACTGTAACGACTAGCTACGGAACTCATAACGACTATATTACTAATTTACGGACTCGACATCAGTTATCGGACTCAGACCCACGAGCGCGGCCAGGAGCGCGGCCACGATCGCGGTCTCGGCCGCGGTCTTGGAGCGCGGGCGCGATCCCACCGCCAGCGATCACCCTTAGCCGCCTCATCCTGATCGCGGGCGCGACCAGATGAGCACGGCCGCGATGCGGCGACGAACAGAGCAGGTTATGCTCTGTTTTTCTACAACCACGGGAATCACTTTTAATCCCGATTTTATATATTTCAGGGGTTATAATCCAACCCCAATACACAATAACTACTTAGTATATCGCTTTAACTGAATTGAACGCGAATTACTAACCTCGACGCGTTCCTTTCTTCTTGAATTCGAGCTATAGCTTAAAGAGGTGATGATGATGATAATTTCTCAGTTTTTGGTTGCTGAATTCCTCCCTTTGGCTTCCTCTTTAACTCCAGCTGAGGACACACACACACACATATGACTTGAGCTTTTGGTGAAGTGAAGGAAAGGAGCCATAGACGTACTATATATACGTTTTGGGTCCGATACCCAATTAAAACAGGTTCGATACTCATTAATCACTGGGTGGACACCCGTTAACCCGATTAATCTCAAATTAACGACTTGGGCTTAGAATGTCAATTAACTCATTAAAACAACCCCAAATTCTCAATTACTACTAGACCGGTTATTATCTCAACCGATTAAAATTACACGTAATAGCAATCTACTTTACTGACTCACGTGCAATTTGTCAATCAAAATGTACCAACTCATTGAGGCGACTCTTAAAGCCAATAAATAAATTACACGTACCTGCTGCTAGATTCCGGATGTTACAAATCCTCCCATCTAGAACTGATCCCGTCCTCGGGATCTCAACTCAGGTGAATAGATGCGGATACCGCTGCCGCATGTCCGCCTCGGGTTCCCAGGTAGCGCTGGAACCCTTATGATACCGCCATTGCACTAATACCAGCGGGATTTCTTTCTTCCGCAACTTCTTTATCTTGCGGTCTAGAATAGTCTCGGGATGCTCAACGTATCTCAGCTGCTCGTCTACCTCGATCTCCGCCATGGGAACCGTTTCCTCATGTGGGGCCAAACATCGTCGCAGGTAGCTAACATGGAAGGTAGAATGTACCCCACGCAACTCTGGAGGCAACTCTAATCGGTAGGCCTGCGTGCCCACTCGCTCAACTATACGGAACGGCCCAATGAATCTCGGACTGAGCTTACCTCGTTTCCGGAATCGAATCACGCCTTTCCACCGGGATACCTTCAGTAGTACCCACTCACCCACATCAAACTCTAACTCCTTGGTCCTTTTATCGGCATAACACCTCTGTCGACTCTGAGCTACCTGTAATCTCTCTCTGACCACTGCTATCTTCTCACTAGTCTGCTGAATGATCTCGGGACCTGTAATCTCTTTCTCTCCCACCTCGGTCCAACACACAGGAGTACGACATTTACGACCATATAACGCTTCGAACGGAGGCATCTTAATGCTGGAGTGGTAGCTGTTATTATAAGCAAATTCAACTAACGGCAAATGTGAATCCCAGCTACCACTAAAATCCACCACACAAGCTCGTAACATATCCTCCATCGTCTGGATCGTACGCTCAGACTGGCCGTCCGACTGGGGATGATAAGCAGTACTCATCTGCACTCGAGTACCCAACGCTCGCTGTAAGCTTTGCCAGAAGGTGGACGTGAATCGAGCATCTCTATCGGAAACTATCGAGGCTGGAACTCCATGTCGGGAGACAACCTCATACAAATAAACTCGGGCGAGCTGCTCCAACGTATAAGTCTCCCGGATCGGCAGAAAATGCGCTGTCTTCGTAAGCCGGTCTACTATTACCCATATCGCATCATATCCACGTGGAGTCCGCGGTAACTTCGTAACGAAATCCATCGTAATATGCTCCCAGCTCCACTGAGGAATCTCTAACGGCTGTAAGCGGCCATGGGGCTTCTGGTGCTCGGCCTTCACCTGCAGGCAAGTCAGACAACGCTCGACGAACTCAGCTATATCCCGTTTCATGCCGGGCCACCAATATAACGTACGGAGATCCTGATACATCTTCGTACTACCAGGATGAATAGCAAGGCGAGACTTATGAGAATCCTCTAAGATCAACTGTCGTGCATCACCGGCCCTAGGAACCCAAACTCGACCCTGTCTCACATACAACCCTCGAGAGTCAGTCTCGAACTCCTGTGACTGACCCAAAATGTGCTCCCTCCGGTGGTTCTCTGCACGCATCCCAATGGCCTGCGCCTCTCGAAGCCTCTCTATCAGGGTAGATGTCACCTCGACCCTGTAATTACGGGCTCGGCTCGAAGATTCGCGCCCCTTTCGACTGAGCGCGTCCGCCACCACATTCGCCTTACCCGGGTGGTACTGAATGTCGCAATCGTAATCCTTGATCAACTCTAGTCCCCGTCTCTGGTGCATATTCAGCTCACGCTGACTGAATAAATACTGGAGACTCTTATGATCAGTAAACAAGGTAAACGGGACTCCGTACAGATAATGGCGCCAAATCTTCAGCGCAAACACGATAGCCGTCAACTCTAAATCATGAGTCGAATAATTCTTCTCATAATCCTTCAACTGACGAGAAGCATACGCAATCACTCGGCCCCTCTGCATTAATACACATCCCAACCCCGTCCCCGAAGCATCAGTATATACGACAAAATCACTGGTGCCTTCAGGTAGGGCTAACACTGGAGCCTGACACAATCGACGCTTCAGCTCCTCAAACACAAACTCCTGATCTTCGGTCCACTCAAACGGAACTGACTGACGAGTCAAACGGGTCAACGGCACAGCAATCAAAGCGAAGTCCTGGATAAATCGTCGATAATATCCTGCTAATCCCAGGAAACTGCGAATCTCTGCTACACTCCGGGGTCTCTCCCAGCTCATAATGGCCTCTATCTTGGCTGGGTCTACAGAAACGCCCTCGCCGCTAACGACGTGGCCTAGGAACTGAACTTCTCGAAGCCAGAACTCACACTTCGAGAACTTCGCATACAGCTTCTCTCGCTGCAACACACTTAGAATCTCTCGCAGGTGTGTCGCATGCTCCTCTACTGATCGGGAATATATCAGGATGTCATCTATGAACACTATGACAAACTGATCAAGATACGGACGGCAGACCCTATTCATCAGGTCCATAAAGGCTGCTGGGGCATTGGTTAGCCCGAACGGCATAACCAGGAACTCATAATGGCCATATCGGGTCCTGAATGCTGTCTTCGCTGTATCCTGCTCATAAACCTTCAGCTGATGGTATCCCGAGCGCAAGTCGATCTTCGAAAACACGCTGGCTCCCTGCAACTGGTCGAACAAATCATCTATCCGCGGAAGAGGATAACGGTTCTTTACCGTTACCTTATTAAGCTCACGATAGTCTATACACATCCTCATCGACCCATCTTTCTTCTTTACAAATAGGACCGGAGCACCCCACGGTGAAGTACTCGGTCGGATGAAACCACGGTCTAACAGCTCCTGCAACTGACTCATCAGCTCCCTCATCTCGGTAGGAGCCAAACGATAAGGTGCGCGTGCAATGGGAGTAGCACCGGGCACCAACTCGATACGAAACTCTACCTGTCTGTCCGGCGGCAACCCGGGTAGCTCCTCGGGGAACACATCGGGGAACTCAGAAACGACATCAACGGTCTCTATACTCTGTTTCTCCTTCTTTGCATCAACTACATATGCTAGGAAGGAGGAACAACCCTTGGCTAAACAACGACTAGCCTGAATCGCAGAAATGAGGCCAACACTGCCCCTACTGCGCTCTCCGTACACGGTAATGATACAATCCGCAGAAACCGGTAGCCGAATGATCTTTTTGGAACACGCAATATCAGCACGCTGAGAAGCTAACCAATCCATACCTATAATGGCATCAAAACTACCGATCCCTATAGGCAACAAATCGATCCTAAATGGATAGCCGTCTATCTCTAATATACACTGGGCATAAATATGCCTAACTACAGAAGCACTGCCATTAGCAAGCTCTATGACTAATGGCTCTGACAACTCAACAGGCAAGGCAGTAAAATATGCAGTAAAAGCAAGCGAAACAAAAGATCGGTTCGCTCCGGAATCAAACAACACTCGGGCACTATGACCATTTAAAATGAACGTACCCGAAACCACGTCGGCTGTATCTCGAGCCTCCTCCGCTGTCAACTGAAAAACTCGGCCTCTGGCTGGCGGGACAGTATCTCTGCGCGCTGAAGAGCCAACAGAACTCTGACCCTGTGCTGGGGGTCTCGAATCTCCCTGCCGCGGAGCTGTGCAATCTCTAGACTGATGGCCAGGTCGTCCGCAATTAAAGCAGAGCGGGTCTCTCGATGTACACCCTGACTGGGTGTGGCCGGGCTGACCACAACGGAAGCAACGCACATGGCGGGGATCACACTCCCCGGCGTGCCTCTTGCGGCATCTCCTGCAGAATCGCTCTCTAGTAGCCGACCCCGAACTCGACGCTCCTCCCCTCTGCTCGAACCCTGCAAAACGACTGCCCCTATCATCGGGCCTGCGATCTGACCTCTGCGAAGATCTATCTCGATGCCGATCTCCCCCCTCGGACTCTGTGCGTCGACGGTCGTCCCCTCTAGGCTGGAACTGACTGGGACGACTATCTCTATCCCGATCTCTATCTCTACCTCTGTCAAAACCACCTCCCTGTCCAGTGTCTAGATCCTGGGCTTGATCTCTGATGCGTAGTCTAAGACAGTAGAATCATATTATGTGTTATAGATTAATGTTGTTTACATATGAAGAGATTCTTGACAGCCGAGCAGAGACCAGAGGGTCCCACTGGGGGAGGGTATCAGACGAGGAGTTTGCCCGACGGATACAGGAGGCATACGAGAAAGGCCCATTGTTGGTGTATTCAGTCCAGACCCAGAGTTCAGGCGGAGGAGAGATTCAGGAGCTGGTTCATCGCGAGCGGCAGGCAAGGGGTGTAAATATAAGCGAGTTCCTTGTGCACACCCGCCCGAGTATCACTGCGAGCCGGGGCCGTAAAGCCATGTCTGTTACAGGGATATGGCGCTGCCTTCCGTCTCACAGGATGCCACCCGGATCAGTGACGACATTCGTAGTGCCCCAGTTATCGGACTAGTGTCAGCAGTGGTGGCGGACTATTAGAGATATGATGGGAGATGGACCTGCATACGAGATGCCGTGGAGTCAGTCCAGAGCTCTGTTTTGAGAGCCCAGTACTATCCGAGTACCGTAGGGGCTCAGCTAGAGATTGATTTCCTGACGTTATTTCGGGACAGCGACACCGGTTGATGAGTACGAGAAGATTTCATCGATTTTAGTTTGTTCGCGCCGATTCAGACATTTAGTACAGGAACAGGCACGGAAGATCATTCGGTTTTCGTGCTGTGTTGCGTACGGAGATTCGAGAGTTTATTGCTACCGGTTACATTCCGACATAATGCCAGGGGAAGTCGGTTGTGTGCGATAGCGACGAGAGCGGTTAATCTGTAGAGCATTCACAGTGGTCGAGCAGCACGCTGACA
>JAANYP010006685.1:0-125987 GCA_020465985.1 Centrapalus pauciflorus
TTTAGGGAAATTTGCGTAAAAAAACCCTAAAGTTGGATCACTTTTGTGACTAAAACCCCTAATGATTTTTTATTGCACAAAAACCTCCAACCGGTAAAATCTTATGAAATTAAGGTGACACCCGATATAATAGGTTGTTATGCTTACATGGCACACACGTGACGTCCACATGGCAAACCCGACTTACGTGGCACAACATGTATAATTCTTAAACTGAATTTTTACATAAAAAACTCCGAAATTTGTGACTTTTTCAATTAATACCCGTAACTATTTTTAATACACCTCTAACCAACGGTCATATTTACCTCGTCTCTTCTCCTCTACCTCCGGCAACTTCGATTACTTCATCTCCTCTTTGTCTCCAATGCTGATTATTTTATGTAGGTATGTTCGATTAACTTTTACCGCTTAATCTTGAATTTCAACTTCATTTGTGCCGATTGAACTGATTTCGTTTTGTGTCCACGAGTTGCATTTTTTAGGTTCAATTTTATATTCAAATTCATTTATTTATATTCCATTTTAGCTTCTGAATATAATTAGTTAGAGCATTGAAGTTCATCAGAGGATGAAGGTTTCACTGGGAAACTGATTCTTTGTTTAATAAATAAAAATTTTAATAAATATTCATGTCATCAAAATGCAATCGGTGAAGAAAACTCAATTTTAATTATTTTTGTTAGTTGGAGGTTTTTTATAATAAAAATTGATTTGAGGTTTTAATAGAAAAAACTAAACAAGTTGGAGGGTTTTTTACGCACAACCGGTTTAACCGGTTGCAAGTCATATCTTTTGAAAAAAAAAACTCAAATTTCAAAAGTTTTAACCGGTTGGAAGTTTTTTTGTGCAATAAAAAATGATTAGGGGTTTTAATCGCAAAAATTATCAAACTTAGAGGTTTTCTGCACAATTTTCCCTATACTTAATAATTAGAATATATAAATCATGATATGATAAATTGAGTGGGTAAATAATTTTAGAAGTTGTTATTTATCAACAATATGTCACCTTCATATGAACATATGGTTAATGTTATGCCGATCATCTTTGAATGCCGACAAGTCTTCTTAACAACACACATAATTAAATATAGTAAAAAAAATATCGTTTACCATCATAATATAAAGATATCGTTTAGTCAACCAACACATGCTATTGGAGTGTAAAGTTTTATTTACATTTTGGGAAAATGGCGTCAAATAGTTGTGTACTTTTGAGTTTGTATTCATTTATGTAGTGTACTTTTTTTTATGCACATTTGGTAGTCAAGCTTTCAAAAATGTTTTAATTAGGTAGTTGGGTGACTTGGAAACCGGCAACAACCAGTCACCATGCTTACGTGGACGGTTTTTTCAAGAAAAATGACATCAAATAGCTATGAACTTTTAAGTTTGTACACATTTATGTTGTGTACTTTTTTTGTGCACATTTAGTAGTCAAACTTTTAAAAGTGTTTCAATTATGTAGTTAATTGGGTTACCTAAAAATCGATACCAACCGGTTATGATACTTATGTGGACATATTTTTATGACATAGAAGAATGAGAGAATTATATATATATCATTGTAAACTTTTAATATTACGCATATATCCTTGCAAAATTTCTTATTACATATATATCTTTCTAAATCTTTAAATCTCACGTATATATTCATATGACTATTTTAATTTTATTTTATCATTTAAAAAATTTTGAATACCAAAACTACTATCTTAAATTCCAACAAAAATAAATTAGAAAAATAAAGAAATATCGTTTTCTAATTTAATTCAATAATATTAATTAAAAAAATGATATTTAATATTTTTTTAAATGATATAATTAAATTTAAAATAGTCATTTGGATATATATATAAGATTTAAAGGTTTAGAAGGATATATATGTAATAAGAATGATTGTAAGGATATATATGTAATGTTGGAAGTTTACAAGGATATATATGAAATTCTTCCTAGAAATAATGACTCTTAAACACGATGCTTATCAAATTCAAAACATATCATTTCCATTTGATAGATATCATGTTTAGGAGTCGAAAATTAATGCACTATTATATTGTTATAAAATGAAAGCGTATTTTATCAATTTGATACATATTTGTTTATGAATCTTTTTATAGAAAAAATAAATCATCTTAGGTTTTTTTAATTTCAAATTATAAAAAAGTATGTCCACATAAGCAAAGTAACCGGTTCATATCGATTTTTAGGTAACCCAATTAACTACTTAATTGAAACACTTTTAAAAGTTTGACTACCAAATGTGCACAAAAAGAAGTACACAACATAAATGTGTACAAACTTAAAAGTTCATAGCTATTTGATGTCATTTTTCTTGAAAAACCCATCCACGTAAGCATGGTGACCGGTTGGTGCCGGTTTCCAAGTCACCCAACTACTTAATTGAAACATTTTTGAAAGTTTGACTACCAAATGTGCACAAAAAAAAAGTACACTACATAAATGAGTACAAACTCAAATGTACACAACTATTTGACGCCATTTTCCCTTACATTTATTCATAAACTTACTACACACATATACTGCAATATTCATAAAGCATGTCAATGTGTTATAAGGTTTATTAAAGTTCTTTCTAAAAACAGCTACATTCTTTGCAATAATTAGAATAGTACTCCGTATATAATTCTATCTAGAGGTGAACATTTTTCAATCCGGACCGGTCTTTTTCCAGACCAGTCATTGTCACACCAGTCTTTTTCCGGACCAGTCTTAGGCAGTCCCCGACTCGGTCCGGCCTATTTCAACTGGGTCCCAGTTTGGTCCAACCCGGCCGGACCTTTGGTTTTTCTTGATCGGGTTTTTCCCGGTTTGGTTTCGGATCCGATTTTTTTCGCTTGCACTTTTTCCTGAGCCGTTTTCGAAGTTAGTTTTATTCCGACTCGGTTCGTAATTTTCAAAACCGCTTTTCTGTTCAATTTTTATTTCGACTTTTTACTTTTTTTTTTTGTTTTTAAAACTCACTTTTCCCACTTTGGTTTTTTTGACTAAATTACGTAAATGGTCCCTGTGGTTTATGTGAAATTACGGTTTTAGTCCCTGAAAGAATTTTGTTACACCACAGGTCCCTAAAATCGAAAAGTTGTAACATTTTGGTCCCTGAAACTAACGGCGGTTAACTCTACCGTTAGTCTTAGGGGCATTTTCATCTTTTTGTCTTTCAGGACCATCTGTGTAATTTTCAAACTTTCTTATTATTTTTTCCTATTTTCTTATTATTTTTTCTTTATATCATAATTTATTTTCATATGTATATTTTGTATTTTTTTTATCATTTAATTATTGAAATGTAACATTTTATTTTTTATTTTAACTATTTATTTTTATTTTTATGTTTATTTTTATTATTAATGTTAACTTTTTAATATATTACCATAATTATTTATTTAAGATCGTTATATCATATAGCTGATTCATTTTTTTTCAATTAGTTATTGAAAATCCAAATCTTTCTCAATTATCTTTCTCATTTAGAAAAGATAAAAATAGAAATTAGTTTTAGTTTATTTTCATTCTTGAAAATCTAAAACCGAAATGATTTATATTTTTTCTCCATTCAAAATAATAACATGTTGAAGTTTTTTTCATTTGGAAATATTAAATGTACGAGTATTTCATTGTTTCTTCCTCGTAAATATTAAAAGTATGAGTGTTTCATTGTTTTTTTCGTTTAAAAAAGGGAAACAAAATATACAAATTTTCATTTTTTATATGAAAAAAATTAAAATCGAAAAGAGTCGTTTGTTGTTTGGAAAAATTAAAAATCTGACATCGTTTAGTTTTTTTAACCATTTTAATTTTGATTAAATGACAACCAATTTTGATTTGAGGTTTTTTGAACAAAAAACTAATGAATCATTATGATCTGTATTTTTTGATCAAAAAACAATGAACAATTCTGAATTTATTTTTCTGATCCAAAAAATAATGAACCATTTTGATTTTTTATTTTACGAACAAAATAACCATTCCGATTTTAATTAAACGGTGGAAAAAATGGCGAACCATTCTGATTTAATTTTTCGATCAAATAGACGACGAACCATTTCGATTTTAATTTTTTTGATGAGAACACATTAAATCATTATGATATTTAATTTTTATAAACAAAAGATGCATTTCGATATTAATTTTTTCAATCAAAAAATTGTCAATGACGAATTTTGACTTTTTTTGTAACACCCCGAATAATTAAGAGGTAATTATATCCCTAATAATGTTGAGTTAATATAATTATTGGAATAATGAAAATTAATTGGAGATAATATTAAATTAATTAAAGAGGTAATCAACTTTGTTAAACAATCTTAATTGTGAACTTTAGTGTTATGGAAATTCTATAGCAATTACCTCAAACTAATACTATTATTGGCAATGTAGTTAATATAAATTAAAGGTTTCTTTAGGGGTGAAACTTGAATGAGATAGAGAAGTTGGAGGGGTGTAGGTGACAAGTTGCCAAACCCCCACCCCCCTCTTTTTGTTAAAGTCGTATAACACACACACACACACACACTTGCATTTGTGTGTGTGTGTGTTTCTCTCAAGTGAAGAAAGGAAGAAGAGAAGGCTCCACTCCATGGATAGTGCACACAGATTCTTCTTTCATTTGCAATTCCTTTCGGGTCGGAAACGTGGGCTGCGAATGTGTGTAAGCCCAGTCAAACATAACTGTTCTAGGCGGGGCGGGCCGCCCACCTTCGAATGGTGGGGAAATAATTTACAGCATACATACAGAAATGACACGAAAACAAAACCTGAAATATATAACATTCTTGATCCTTCCTTTTACTAGTCTTCTCGGTGGAAGTGCAGTGATGTATGCAGCTGAGGCATCCTAACAGACCGGTAGACTTTAACCTACCTTAGATCTTATTCCCACCTTGTTCTATTGCTCTTGGGCGCTAGACCTCATTCTCTTTGAGACGCATCCAAACACTTCACGGCGGCTATGATCAGATGTTGAAGGAGCGGCCAAGGACGAAAGCTTTGATTGCGTTCCGCTATGGTTGGCTTTTTTCCTTACCTAAAACAACTATCTTCTCTTCGCGAACGGTTAAGAATCGTAGGTTTTGATCAAAAATTGAAGGATTAAAGCTCAAATAATCAGATTTTTGTATCATTTTGGAAGGTATAATCACCTCCTTTGTTCTTCTTCTTCATTTTCTCTCTATTCCTCCATTTTTGGAGATGAAACCCTAAATGGGTTTATGTTGAAATGTTTTGTAAAGGCTCCAATATTTTAGTATGTTGTTATATGATCAAAATGAAACCATAATATGCAACTACATTGGTAGTTTGAGTTAGTTTTGGTTTGAATCCAATTTAGGGCTCAAATGAGACCTAATGGGTTATGGATTTGAGTTTTATGTTTTAGTAAGTGAATGATGCTCAATCTTGAACCATATATGTTATATGTTGATATGAAATCAAAATGGAATTAAGTAGAAGCTCATATGGAGCTTTGAAGAGGTGATTTGGGTTTTAACCCATTTGTGAACTCAAAAGAGTTCATATGAACCAATTGGCAATCTTTTATGATTAAATGTGTGGTAAGGGTATAAAATAGTCTAAATATGTTATTTTAGTGATTTTATGTATCAGTTGGGGTTAAACTCGAGCAAAGGCTCAAGTTGGTGTTTTAAGTCGAAACCGCACACCACGTGTTCGGTGAAATGCCACAATGAGTTCGTAATCATTATTGGGTTGAATTTAATGTTTGATTATGATATGAATGTCTAAACATAGCCCAAATATGTTTAATATGGCTATGGTATTGGTTGGAATTGAATATGAGCTCAAATGAAGCTTAGTGTTGTCGGTTGGAGCTTTCGGTCATTTTCGGACTCGTTCGGAGTCCGTATGAGCTCCATGGAATCATGGAATGTTATGAAATCATTCTAATATGTTTAGAGGTGTCTAAGTGACCTTATTATGCTATTAATATTGTTGGTAAAGTCCTTCCAAAGTTACGAAAACATTTATGGAGGTTTTGGGAGTTTGGTGTGCATTTTTTACTCAAAAATGAGCTGGGAGCTGTCCAGGAGGGGGTAGCAGCACGACTAACACCTTGATCGCGCCATGATCATGTTTCTGGCCCAAAAATGGATTTTTCTTGGTCGGGGGTCGATGCTTGGGCCTTATACGTTCGTTGCACCTCTAAATTAAACGTTTAAAGGGGTTTGAGGGCCTTGGATTGAGTCCGGAACTCCTAGGGCCTCATATGAACTTAGTACTTTCGGTTTGATAACCTAATACCCTTAGCCTACTCTTAGGGGCTTATCTTGTGTTCGGGGGCTTACGTGTACGCGTTATGAATGCTTCTAGGTGAATTGAGTCGAAAAGAGCTTGATTACAAGCTTTAGCCATTCTCCGGGCTATAGTGGCTTTCTTGGAAGGCTTTGGAATCTTCCAAACCAATCACTGTGAGTTCTAGGACTAATGTAGATGAATGATTACATGTTAATTGTTGTTTATGCCTTTGTTGATAACATGCTACTTGATCATGCATATTCACATATATGCTATAGATGGATTCATTGTAGCCTTATTGAACATGTTGTCATGCATCATAAATTGAAAAGTGAATTGCCATGCTAGTTGACATTGTTGTGGATTGGTTTGTCGTGCATCTCATATAGTACGCTTAACTGCTTATCTGCATGAATAATAATGATTGGAAGATGGCAATTCATGTTGATGACCTCGTAGGTTGGACTAATTACTTTTGTGATTGATTAATAATAGTTGGGATATATGCATGACACCTTAAGTTATATATTGGGTCACCCTTCGTGACAATCTAATTGATTATGGATGTCAATGAGGGGGCTATTTAACCGGTAGGTTTATTAGTAATGACAAACGACCCTAATGATATGTTAGAACCATTATTGAAGAACGGTTAGTAGAACCACATGGGTGGTTTCTTTAATTGGTCCTATGGACCATTATAGACTCTCATGAGTCATCTTGAACCCTAATTTGTTGTGGAATGCGTTTTGGACCCCTTTGGATGTCGGATGCCGACGTACTTGCGTAGTCGGAAGTTCCGACTTTGATAGGGACAATCTCGTACTTGATAGAGGCAATACCACTCCCGAATTTGACAGGGAACCCTAGACGACCATGGGATATGTGGTATTTGGATTTGGATGAGATTATTTCGTGTGAGTACGACAACGGGCCGCCTGCGGGCGATGATGATTTGACACGTTGGGCCACAAGCATGAGTTATATCCTAGTGGCGGTGTTGACATCATGTGAGGACAACAACGGGCCGCCTTCGTGGCGATGATTATGACACGTTGGGCCGCAAGCATGTTTGTTCTCACCTTTGAATTGGAGTCATTAGTAGTACGTACTTTGGTAATGTAACGTGCCGATTTGGGAAGGTAACTTTGTAAAAACGTTACAATGTGCTACTATGACACGCGTTGGAATCCCCACTTTGGCTCGACTATGTTTAGCGGTGTAGTGGATTCCAAGAGTTGAGTTGGTTCCCACCTTGACTCGGCTAGGCCGGGCGGTGACGGTAGAACATGTGACATTGATAAATGTCGAAAATGTTAATAGTCCTCATGGGATAAGGCATCTTGTTATGATTTTGAATAGGTAAATAATTGATGTGGGACACCGATAGTCCTCAACGAGGATGAGGTGATCCCATTCTAACTTGGCATTGGCCATCATTGGCCCTTATATCTTTGGTTGATAGAAAATATGTGTTGGATAGACATGGTTAGCATGTAATTGTTATTTATATTAATCTTAGAATTCACTAAACAATTTTTGTTGTTTACCCCTTTTAGTTGTTAACCTTTTTCAGGTGTTGAGCTATCATGTGGGAAGTACATATTCTTCGTTGTTGTCGAAGATTGTAGACTCGAGACTAACGGTATGCTTTGGTGGTAGTGTTGGGTTTGGGTTAGTCGACTTCTTGACCTTGACTATTCGTTTGCAGGATCATGACATGTATCCTTGTAGATTTAATAGTTATTATTTGGATGCATCACTTATGATGCATTAGTTGTAAAAGTTTTAATTCTACCCTAATTCCGCATGTATTGATGTATTAATTATTGTTAATTACACTTAAATATATATATTATTGTTGTATGAGTGTTTCATTTTTCATCATAAAACCGTGAACCATTACATATTTTGATTTTTTTCGAACAGAAAAATTATTCTGGTTTTAATTAAAAGAAGATTAAAAAAGACGAACTATTACAATTTGAATTGTTTTCAATAAAAACGAGGAAGCCTTCAGAATTTATTTTTTTTGATCAAAAACTGATGAACCATTCCAATTTTTGATTTTTTCAAACCATTCCAATTTTTGACTTTTTCAAACCATTCAGTGTTAAAAATTTTTGCATATATTTTCAAGGAAAAAGCTACAAACCATTCTGTTTATATACTTACTCGAAATGAAAAAAACTTCAACAGTTCGTTATTTTGAATTTTTGAATGGTGAAAAAAAAATCATTTCAATTTTAGATTTTCTGAAATAAGCTAAAACTAATTTTTATTTTTATCTTTGCTAAATGAAAAAAAGAATGGAGAAAGATTTGGATTTTTAATAATTAATTGAAAAAAATAAATCAGGTATATCATATAATAATGTTATATAAATAAATATGGTAATATACAAAAAAAGTTAGTATTAATAATAACAATAAACATACAAATAAATATTAATAGTTAAAATAAAAAAAATAAAATTTTACATTTGATAATTAAATGATAAAAAAAATAATATATATATATATATATATATATATATATATATATATATATATATATATATATATATATATATATATATATATATGTATATATACGTGTGTGTGTGTGTGTGTGAAAATAAATTATGATATAAAGAAAAAGGAGAAATAAGAAATAAGAAAGTTTGAAAATTACATAGATGGTCCCTGAAAAACAAAAGGACCAAAATGTCCCTGAAACTAACAGTTAAAAATAACCACCGTTAGTTCAGGGACCAAAATGTTACAACTTTTCGATTTTAGGGACTTGTGGTGTAATAAAATTCTTTCAGGGACCAAAACCGTAATTTTATATAAACCACAGGGACCATTTATATAATTTAGTCGGTTTTTTTTTTATCAGTCACTATAAAACAAGTCCATAATCTTGTATTATTAATTAACACTTATAAACATAATTACAATTTACAGATTTAAAATGATTACAATTAACATAAAACAACTTGAAAAATGAACGCCTATGAATGAAATTATATGTGTAAGAAAAAAACGATTACACGAGTTGGCTTATAATCAATAGGCAAATTCCAAATTTAATAAGCATCGTTCGTATAAATGTGATATATAAATTTCACGCAAATTCGAACACTCTAAATGCATGAAATCACGCATCACATAAATGCACATTCACATATATTCAAAATTATGCAAATGTATGTTCACATAACTTTTTTAGGAGCTAGGAGGTGTGAATGTATGTAAAATTTACATATGATCTTCATAATGTTAATTAAAACATGTTTAATAAAAAAAATTTAAATTTTTTTTAAAGATGATACCTTCTGGTGCGCTGCATAATATATATATATATATATATATATATATATATATATATATATATATATATATATATATATATATATATAGAATATGGTTCGAGAGAGTACCACCATTATACAGCGCACCAGAAGGTACCACCTTTAAAAAAACTTTTTTTAAAATTTTTTTTCATAAACATGTTTTAATTAACATTATGAACATCATATGTAAATTTCACATACATTCACATCTCCTAGCTCCTAAAAAATGATGTGAACACACACTTGCATAATTTTGAAGACATGTGAACACACATTTATGTGATGCGTGTTTTCATGCACTTAGAGTGTTCGGATTTACGTGAAATTCACATATGATCTGTGTAATGTTAATTAAAACATGTTCATGAAAAAAATTTCAAAAAAATTACTTTTAAGGGTGGTACCTTCTAGTGCGCTGCATAATGAGTGGTACTCACTTGAACCTAAATCTATATATATATATATATATATATATATATATATATATAGAGAGAGAGAGAGAGAGAGAGAGAGAGAGAATCAGGTTCAACAGCGTATCCAGCGTACTCTGATGTGAATGATCATTCACATATTTTTTTTTGAATAGACATGTATAAAACAACATTATAAGACTGTTTTTCAAAAGGAGCAACGTCATAAATCTTGTGAATGGTAAAAAAAGATCATGTGAATGGTCATTCACACCATTCACATTGTGTGAAATGACCATTCACATGGATGACCATTCACATAAATATGCATTGAGCATTCACATAATTTTTAAGGACACAAAAAGTGTGAATCTATGTGAAATTCATATATCATGTGTATAACATTAAATTAAACATGATTATGTGAAAAAAAAATTTAAAAAACTTTTTTAAGGTTGGTACCTTCGGGTGCACTTGATTTCGAGAGGTACTTATTTGAACCTGACTCTATATATATGTAGGTCCCGAGAGGTTCCCAAAGTATATAGCTTTAAGCTGTAGAGGGGGGGTGAATACATCTATTTAAAAACTACACACTATTTTCTCAATGTTTGTATGTATTATCAACAAATTGTTAATTACAAACAAGCTTGAATGCGGAAATGTTCAAGCTGAGATGACAGATACAACAGTATGTTCACTAGTCTAAGACAGACTCAAACTAGTTTACAATGAATACACTCACTAAGAAGCACTCACTGTGTTTACAAGACTTAGAGGGACAGCTTATGTCGAACAGCTTGGACACAAAGAAACTGTATTACACAGGCAGGCTTGCATGCATGAAAAACACACTTGCACGTTCACTCTTGGCTTCAGCACTTAGCTTTTTGGCTTGCATATTCTTTCTGACCTTAGAAGCTTCCTTTTATACTCACTCAGAGGATCTAAGAGAAACTTCTTCATTGGACGGAATGAAAAAGGAGAAGTCTTGTTTGAAAAGACAACATAACTGTTCTGCACTTTTCTGAAAAGCAGACTTGTCTTCACATGTGCAGAACTTTTGTCTTTTCACTTTGTCTACTGTTGCATTGCCTTTAACTAATTTAGGAATGTCAACTTTGCGTCTTTCTTCCTTGTAAAGGCCTATTTTGATATAAGAAAAAGGTCCGTCACCCTTTTTCAAATATCCTTTTGTCTTCATGTTGCAGAACAACGTGGGCAGGTTGGGCAGTTCTGTTTTCCACTTTATCTTCGACTTTGTAAACTGATCTTGTAGCCAAAAACAATACATGATGACTTGGAAACGTATTCCATAAAGTGTTTAGCCTGTTTACAAAGAACAGGTTCTGTTCACAAAGAACAGAACACTTGAAAAGTGCCCAAGCTGCTCACCAGTGTAGAGCAGCGTAGACAGTTTATGTCCAGTCTGTTCAGCAGACAGAGCAGCTTGGACAAACTGTCTTAGTTGCAACACATGCAACATATAGAACAGCTTTAGACTGATATTGCAAATCATTTTCGGGCTTCAATAAGGCATATAACAGGCCTTAAATTCAACCTTCAAATGCATCAACAGGTTTGATTAGAAATCTCCCCCTCAGATGTAGAACAGGTTTGACTGAGGCCTTTTTGTGCCTAACAATCTCCCCCTATTTGGAATAACCAGTTTAAGCTGGCTTTATCAAAAATCACTATATATTTTTACAGTACATTTGCTGAAATAAAATTACAACATCAACATAAAGTAAAAGATCAGTTTATATATACACTGATTTTTGATTACATTAGAACAACACATGTTCTTACAAAAGTACAACTTATGTACTGATGAATATTACAACTAATGTAAAGGAAATTACAACATATGTAACATAGAGTACAACTAATGTACATTGGACTGTTTTTGATGGGAGCAGAAAACGGTAAGCTTGTCCAACTGATGGACAGCTTCCATTCTTCACCTGCCCAGATGGCAGGTGGACTTCATCACACTGGAGGAGGATCCTGAAACATCTTTTCCAGTTCTTCCCTTGTATCCTCAAGTTCTTGAATTTCACTTCTTATTATCATGAACTTGGGATCTTCAAGTTCACCTCTCTCATAGAAGCCTCTGAGCTGATCCCAGATGGCTGCTCTCCACTTACTAGACTGCCTGAATGAAATTGCAAGTCTGAAGGCCACAAGTTGTCTCAGATCCACTTTGTACAGATCTGACGCTCTCTGAAAGCATTTCTTCTGAGATAAGGGATCCACAAAGAATGCCCCTAGCTCAGGTTCTTCAATAATCTTGCCATCTTCAAACTCTATTCCACTTGGAAGGCTGTGATCAACTCCTTTCATTTCAATGGCATAATCGCCTTGTTCAATAAGTGTAAGGAGCAGTTCCATTTCAGTGTCTTTCCTTGTCCTCCTGGCCTTAATTTTTGGATGTGTCACCAAGACACCTTCACTTATTTCTTTGGAGATCAGGCCAAGGTTCTTTACTCTCTCCATTAGTTTCTTAACATATGCCCTGATTTCCTTAGCCGTTTCTGACCTTGATTCACTCAGGGCAACTGCCAGCTCAATCCATTCCCTGTACCCCATCTGGGCTACATCAGTGTGGTCATAAGTTTCCAATTCTAGGCCTGTTGCACCCATCCTTGTTATTTTTAGCTTCCACTGACTGCCTTTCCTTGATACAGGAACAGCTTTGACAATTGCTTTCTTGGCTAGCCTTCTTTCAGCAACATCATGAAACTTTTTCTTTGCCAAGTTGTCAAAGTGGTATTGAGCTCTTGCATGAGGCACTGTAGATTTAGTCACAGAGACCTGAGTACCTTTTTCTACTTCCTTTTCCTTCTCCCCTGTAGATTTCCTAGCAGCTTCCATTATTTTCTTTTGCACCTCCAGGGTAGACATTTTAATTTTCTTTGCTTCTTGGAGGGCAAAAGATTTGGCAGTTTTAGCAGATTCTTCTTCTTTTCTCATTTCCTCCAGAGCTTGAAGCTGTTCTTCTCTAAACTCAAAGTACTTGTGCATAGGAAGACCCATCTCTTTAGCCCTGGCCTTGTGAAATTGAATTTCTGCTTGTTTCTGCTGCATGGGATCAACATCTGCCTTTTCTTTTCCTTTGGCTGCTGCTGTAGTGATAGCAGCCTCAGGAATTTCCTCTTCTTCTTCTGTTAAAATAAGATGCCTTCTTTTACTGCTGGGCCTATCCTCAGAGATGAATTCCTCCCCCTTAGACTGAGCAGGGTTTGGAGAGACAGCCTGAGTAGGCAGAGCAGCTTGAGAGGCACCTTCAGCTGTACCTGTTTCAAAAATTGCTGGCTGACCAGTTTGGGTTGCAGACACTGGTATCTCCTTAGGAGAAGAAGTTTTCTCCCCCTTAGACTTAGTCTTCGAGGCAGATGACTTCTCCCCATTTGAAGGAGATGAGGCAGCGACTTCAACACCTGGTCTGCCTGAAGACACAAAGTCAGCAGGCTTGCCAGCAGGTTTAGCAGAAGGTTTAGGACCAACAAGGCTAGTCACTAAGAAAGCCAAGTTATCCTTCACCTCTATAAGCTGGGAAAGACAGGTCTTAAGAGAAGAGGAGTGAGAGTCAGCAAGGGAGGTTAGCTTTACAATATTTTCCCTATCAGATGCTGTGAACAGCAGAGTTTGCAGCTGTGCAAGATGAAGTTCTAGAGAATCCTGCACATCTGCAAGGTCTGATGATACAGAATTTGAAAGGGAGCCAACGAGATTTTGTAAGCTAGCCAGAGTGGCAGGAAGAGTAGAATTGCAAGAAGTAATAAGAGATGACAGCTGTTGAGAAATGGCTGTCATTGAGGACACAGAGTCCTGTTGGATGGAAAGAATGGAAGAGAGGGATGTGGACACTTGTTGCAGCTGAGCAGTGAGTGCTAACAGCTGTGGAGAGTGATCAGGTTGTGAGGCGGTAGGAAAAGAGGTCTTGAACGAATCAAAGAACCCCTGAAGCTGTGCAGACACAGAGTCTGATATGATAGAGGGGAGAGAAGACATAGAGGATTCTAAAGAACTAACTTTGTTGGTCAGCAATGAAAGCTGATCCTTCAAAGGCAGGTCTTTAGGAGATGGAGGGGTATGGGTAGATTGTTTTGAGTGGGTAGATGGAGAAGATGATGATGAGGCTGGTGTTTGAGGATGAGAGGGAGAGGGAAGAGAGACTTTGGAAAGAAGCTCCATAGCCTGGGCAAAAGTTAGATGGCCCAGCTTGGAGGGGTCAAGGGGTCCTTCAGCAGCGGCTGTAGCTGCATCACCAGGAGAAGGGGTTGATGTTGAGGGCCTTTCAGATGCTGCTTGTGCTGCAACATCCTCATGAAGACCAATGGAGGTTCCCTCTGCAGTTCCTTGGTTTAAAAGCACCTCATCATTGGGAGATGGGATATGCATTTCAACATCAGCAGTGGTGAAACATGCTGATGGAGTTTGCATGGAGGGAGCAGCCTCACCAGAGGGATGGTGTGATCCCTGAGGTTCATCAGCTTGGGTAGTTGGTCCTCAGCAGCTGTTTGGTGTAGAACAGCTGTATCATGGGGAGCGAAAGTTTGAGGCTGAGCTGCTGATTGGTCTATACCAGCAGCGTGGGCACCTCGTGCAGACTCAGGGTGTGAGAAGATATGAGTGGGGGACAGTGTGGACACAGTATGGAGTGGAGAGGACTCCTGTCTTTCAATATCCTCAGCCTGTTAGGAGGCTGGAATAGTTGATGTGGGTATCTCCGTTTGTACAACTGGTTCCTGTTGGGAGGAACCAGAGGGTCTAGGCTGACTCTGGGTAGACTCAGATTGGAGTGAAGCAGGCTCCAAATGAGCTGAACCTTCTCCCAAAATAGGAGAGGCAGCAGGGGTTGCTTCTTTTTCAACTGAACCCTGTTGAGAGGGAACAGAGGAGGTGGTTGGTTTAGCTGATTTCTTTTTGGAGATGGATTTTTTGTGATAGAGGATGGAGGGAGTGGGTGATTGTGGAGAGGAGAGAGGATCTGTTTGGACAGGGTGTGAGACTGGGTCAGGAACAGTGGGGCTGGCCTGTTCCATGGTCTCTTGTGCCACAGAGGCACCAGCCACTAAGGCTTCAGGCTCAACAAATGAACCAGGGTGAGGAGTCTGCTCCTCCTCAGCCACAGAGGCTAAAGGAGTAGACTTAGTCTGAGCTGATTTGGCCTTCTTTTTCACAGGCCCAGCTTCAGCAGTTGCCAGGGTCCGCTTGACAAGTTTGGACCTGGCTTTGGATTTTCTGGCGGGAGCAGCAGCTTCCGGATCCACCCTCACATCAGAGGGTCCTTCCACCAAACCTAACAACCTCCTCATTGGTGTGGATAGAGGAGGTTCATTTTGAAGTACAGGAGTATGAAAAATTCTATTCCCTATGACAGGGAATGCAGCAGACTTAAGTAAGGGCTGAGAGTTGTATAGTTGCTCACCACAAACATGGCTTAAAATGAGACTTAGAAACCTGGGATAACGGACAGCAGCTGGTCTTGGCTCTTGCTGCACCAGGTTTCTCAGGTTCGAAAAGATCCACTTAGCCATGTCAAGAGTAGTCCCATCCACTAGCTGTAGGACTATTGGAACTTCATCTCTACTGAGTTGGTCAAATGAACCAACTTTGCTGCTAAAGCTCATCATCACCGAAGCAAATAGAAAGCTGTAGGTAGGAGACAAATCCTTCCTGTACAATGTTGCTCCAATTTTGGGTTCTGCTACACCACAGAAGCGTAGCAGATTTCCCATTTGCTCGTTCTCAGGCTGGGGCAGATCATATGACTCAGCAACAAGCAGATGAAGAACCTCCCTCAGAAGATCAACAGTTTTCTCAATGGTTTGAGTCCCATTAAGAATAGTTCCTTTGATGACCTTAGTGTTGGGATTGTAGGAACAGGTGTACCAGAATTCATACACCATCTCCTGGTACAGGACACCAGGAGTTGCAGTCATGGCATAGTTCAACGGATGAACTTGCAGAAACTCCACCATTTGATCGTAGCCTTTTCCCACATAGTTTTTGGGAATAGTGAGGTTTGCTACGTAGTTTGTGGGTTTGATGGTTAGCATTGTGGTGACTGATGAGTATTTGACAACATCATCACCAACGAACACTGGGAGAAAGGGATTAGGGTTGTGAGCCATTTGGGAAGTTTTGAAGTGTGAAGAAGCAAAAGACACTTAGTCGATTTTTAGGGTTCTTGAGGATTTCTGGAAATGATGAAGAAAATGAAACAGTAGTTTGGTATTTATAGGATTTGAATGTGAGTGTGTATGAGAGAGAAGATTTTGGGCGGTTTGATTTAAAAAAGCCGTTAACGGAAAACGGAACGGTTGTCCATGTCAGACCGTTTGTCAGACCACTTGATTTCTTTTTAATCACTTACACACGTAATCCACATTATCCGCAGTAATTAAGTTAAATAAAATATTAATAAAGTAACTTAATCTTGAATAAAGGTAATTAAAATTTTTGGTCTAAGCTGTTGGTCAACCCTGTGATGACCAAGGTCATCATAAGCTGTTCAAGCTTCAAACTGTTCATCTTTCAAGCTGTTCCTCCAGCCTGCTCTCTTTTGTAAGAGCATGGTTGTGTTCAACAGGTGAACAGGTTACAAGAGAAAAACTTATAAGACAGTGTGAAGAAATGAACAGGTTGAGAATTGAACCATCAGAGCAAGATGGACGAATAAACTGATTTTGTTCAGCCTGTTGTATGCTCAAGCTGTTCAAGTTTTTCAGACAAATGACTAAGTACAGAACATGTATAACCTGTTCTGTCTAAGCTGTTCTGAGAAACTTGAGCAGTGTGAAACATACAGATTTTTAGACCATTGAGAAACACTTAGTCACTCTTGTTTAACATGCCCAGCTTGCTGACAAGGTAATTAAACCTTGTTTCATCCAGAGGTTTGGTGAAGATGTCTGCAAGCTGTTCATTTGTGGAAATAAAACTTACCTCCACATTACCTTTCTGAATGTGATCCCTGATGAAGTGATGTCTGACTTCAATATGCTTTGTTCTTGAATGAAATACTGGATTGTTGGAGATGGCTATGGCACTTGTATTATCACACAGAATAGGAGTTTTCCTATACACAAGACCATAATCTTCAAGCTGATGCTGCATCCACAGAATCTGCCCACAGCAGCTTCCAGCAGCAATGTACTCAGCTTCAGCAGTAGAAGTAGACACAGAGTTCTGCTTCTTGCTACTCCAACTGATCAACTTTCCACCAAGGAGTTGACATCCACCTGTTGTGCTTTTTCTGTCTAGCCTGCAGCCTGCAAAATCAGAATCTGAATAACCTGTTAGTTCAAGGCTTGAGTCTTTGGGATACCAAACACCCAAACCTGGTGTACCCTTTAGGTATCTGAAGATTCTTTTAACAGCAGCTAGATGAGATTCCTTTGGATCAGCTTGGAACCTAGCACACAAACAGGTTGCAAACATAATATCAGGTCTACTAGTAGTTAAATATAGCAAGCTCCCAATCATGCCTCTGTAAGCTGTTACTGAAACAGGTTTACCACTGGCATCAGCATCTAATTTTACATTAGTTGCCATTGGGGTTTTTATTGGAGAACTTTGATCAAATTTGAACTTTTTCAATAGATCTAAAGTGTACTTTCTTTGATTTATAAAAATTCCAGTTGAGGTTTGTTTAACCTGTAATCCTAAAAAGAAAGTAAGTTCTCCCATCATACTCATTTCATACTTGGATTTCATGAGTAATGAAAAATTCTTGCATAGCTGCTCATTAGTAGAACCAAATATTATATCATCCACATAAATTTGAACAAGCATAATGTCAGATTTCACTTTCTTTATGAACAGTGTAGTATCCACTTTACCTCTGGAATACCCATTGCTCATAAGGAACTCAGTAAGAGTGTCATACCAGGCTCTAGGGGCTTGTTTGAGACCATAGAGAGCTTTGTCCAACTTATAGACAAAACCTGGATGTTGTTCATTTTCAAAACCTGGAGGCTGCTTGACATAAACTTCTTCTTGCAGCTTCCCATTCAAAAATGCACTCTTCACATCCATTTGAAATACCTTAATGCTCTTATGAGCAGCGTAGGCTAGATACAAACGAATTGCTTCTAGCCTGGCCACAGGAGCAAATGTTTCATCATAATCAATTCCTTCCTCCTGTCTGTAGCCCTGAGCAACCAGTCTTGCCTTATTTCTAATGACATGACCTTGCTCATCCATCTTATTCCTGAAGACCCATTTAGTGCCAATTATAGTTTTACCTTTAGGAGCAGGGACCAGCTTCCATACATTGTTTCTCTCAAACTGATTGAGCTCTTCTTGCATGGCAGTGATCCAATTGGCATCTTTTAGTGCTTCATCAACCTTCTTTGGCTCCATTAGTGAAACAAAGCTAGAGAACATACAAAAGTTCCCTAAGCTGTCCCACCGTGTTTGTATCCCTTTGTTGATGTCACCAATTATTTGATCATTGGGGTGACACCTGATCCACTTAGGATCATTTTTCAATGATGATTCACCTGAGTTGTTAACATCTTCAGCAGGTCCTGTTGAACAGTTCTCAAGATTTTCAGACACACTGTTGTCTTGAGCCTGTTCACTTGTTGAACATGTCTGACCACTGTTGAACATATCAGCAGAGGAACTGGGAAAATCAGCATTGATAGGTTCTGGACATGCAGTTGTAATTAAGTCAGTACATTTATTCACACAGGATGTATTGACATAATCATCATCATGTCCATCATGGTTAACAGGTTCCACACTGGGTGTAGTGGAAGCTTTTGAGTCCTCTTCATTGTTTGAATGCATCAGATCATCAAAGTTAAGTTCTCCTGAAACTGATTCAGGAACAGCTTTGGTGGAAGCATTCTTGGACTCTTCAAAGGTGACATTGATAGATTCATCTATCACCTTTCTTTTGTTGTTGTATACTCTGTAGGCTTTAGAGATAGCAGAGTAGCCAACAAACACACCTTCATCAGCTTTAGGTTCAAACTTTGTCAGTTGGTCCCTCTGATTCAGAATGAAGCAGGGACATCCAAACACATGGAAGTAACTGACATTTGGCTTCCTTCCTTTGAGCAGCTCATAAGGAGTCTTGTTCAACCTTTTTACCACTAAGGATCTGTTTTGAGTGAAGCAGGCAGTGTTGACAGCTTCAGCCCAGAATGATGAAGGTAAACCTGATGCACACAGCATGGTTCTAGCAGCTTCAATAAGAGTTCTGTTTCTCCTTTCAGCAACTCCATTTTGTTGTGGAGTTCTTACAGCTGAAAAGTTTTGAGTGATTCCTTTCTCTTCACAGAAGTCTTCAAGAGTACTATTTCTGAATTCAGTACCATGATCACTTCTAAGCTGCTTCACTTGAGCAGAGTTCAGCATCTCCATCTTTTTCACAAATCCAATAATTTCTCTAGCAGCCTCTCCTTTGCTCTTTAGAAAGATCACCCATGTGTACCTGGAGAACTCATCAACCATTACTAGAGTGTATCTTCTTCCTCCTAGACTTGGGACATTTACAGGTCCAAACAAGTCCATGTGGATTAAGAAGAGTGGAGTATCAATAGAGAAGTTATGTTTGGATTTAAAAGATGTTTTCCTCTGCTTGCCTTTTTCACAAGCTGTGCAGAGTTTATCTTTAACAAAGGTTATAGAAGGCAAACCTGTCACCAACTCTTTCTTACAGAGTTTATTGATGTTCTTGAAGTTCAGATGTGACAGCCTTTTGTGCCATAACCAGTTTAAGTCTGCATTTGTTCTTGTGAGAAAGCAGGTTTCAGTTGTGGAATCAACAGATTGCATGTCCACAACATATACACCTTTCTTTCGTTGAGCACATAGCACAACTTTGCCTTGGGGATCCAATATGTAACCCAAGTGCTCATCAAAGTTAATCTTGTAGCCAGCATCACACAGTTGGCTTATGCTAACAAGATTATGTTTTAGCCCAACCACATAGGCCACTCTTTTGAACACAGCAGCACCAGCTTTAAAGGTTCCATATCCCTCAGTGGATCCCTGTACATTGTCACCAAATGTGACTTTTGGCCCTTTTTTAGGCCTGAGATCACTCTGCAATTCTTTACAACCTGTCATGTGCCCTGAGCAGCCACTGTCCAAGTACCAAACCTGGGAAGGTTGTTTTTCCTGCAGAGTGATAAGAGAAATATTAGTCATTTTTAGGGGAACTCATCACAAAGATGAGTTCTCCTTCTTCATCAACATTTGTTGATGGATTCATAATATCCACACTAATATTCCCAATTTGAATGGTGTCAGCTTGGATACCATTTTTATTGACTGCGATGTTTCCAACACTGCTTGTAACAGCTGTGAGAGAACTATCAGAGTCAACAGGCCTCATGTCCTCAGATTCAGGACAGTCTTTGGCCAGATGTGTCTTCTTTCCACATTTATAACATTTTCTCTTTTTAGTATTTTTGGAAGAAGAACTTTCAGAAACACATTCTGAGTTATTTTTGTTGATTCTTTTAGCAGTTTTAGCAACTTTATTACTATTTGATGAATCAACAGATTGAATGGAGGATTCAAAAATCACAGCTTTGTTTATCTCTTCTTTCCTCCTTTTAGGAGGACAAATGTCAAAGACAGGCATCTTAATTGGCTTTTGAATTTCCACAGGTTTGGAAAACTTATTCCCATGTTTCTCAGGGTGAGCAATGGCTTTGCCTTTGTCACTACTGAGACGTGATTTATGCTGCCTATCAACATAATCATTGTTTCTGGTTTTGAAAAACTTATTTTCATGTAAAACCAGTTTACCACTATGATTTGTAAACTTATTAGAAATCACAACAGGTTTGCTTTCAACATGAGACTTGCCCTTGTTGAAAACAGACTGCTTAACTTTTGAAAACTTGTTTTCAAAATGTTTAGCATCAAAAGGATTATTATGTCTTTTACCATCAGCTTTGGACACAGATGCTATTTTGTCAACAGGTTTAGTATCCACAGCTGTAGTTTGGACATGTTTTCCTTTCTTTTGCTTGTGTGAATCAGCAGAGCACTTAGCAGGCTGGATTGGTGGAGAACACATTCCAACACCAGCTTTTGAGCTAGGTTCACACGAGCTGTCAGTGTTTTGAGGCCTGACAAACCTGTTTGTTGAAATTAGTTTACCATTTACTTTTTGAACAAAAGTATTTGGAAGCTCACCAAGAGTGGATAAATCTTCTTTCAGATTATTAATTTCAATAATGGAAGCTGCTGTATCAAGATCCCCTCCAAGATAGGCTTGAATTTGAGCAGGGATCTGTTGACTTATACAATGGCTGACTTTTTGTGCAGATTGGCACCAAGAGTCAACTCTCTTTTGAAGCTTAGCATGCTTTATATCTGTTTCTCTCTTTTCTTCCAGTAAAATAGAGTTGATGTGTTTTAATTCATCAAGCTCAGTTTCCAACTGATGGAAACTGTCCAATTTGCTGGATTTTGTTTTAAGATCAGTTTTAAGTTTTGAGATTTCAGATAATAAAGCATCATGCTTCTCAACAGCAACTTTCAAATCAACTAGCATATATTCAAACATCTTAATCTTTTCTTCAGAACTGTAAGCCATAAAATTTTGTACCTTATACATCATTGTAGGATTCCAGTTCTCTAAGCTGCTGAAAGCTTCAGCTTCAGCCATATCCTGTTTGAAACTGCTTGTTGATGGGACATCAGTGTTGGCCATCAGACATTGATTGTCTTCTTCATCAGATGATGAATCAGATTCCTCCCAATCACAAGTCTCTGCCATGAGTCCCTTTTGGCAGTTGGAACCCACTGAGTTTTCCAACTTCCTCAGCTTAGCCATGGCCATGAGATACTTAACCCTATAACCATCATCCTTGTTTGTCTTGTATGGTTTGGATGACTGTCCAATAGCTTTCGACACACAGTCAGCAGCTATATGGCCAGTTTTGCCACATTTGAAGCACTCAGCCTTGGATTTATCAAATGCCTTCTTTTTGCCAGCACCTGAACTTCCTTGCAGCATGTTTCTTCCAAACCTTTTCTTGTTGAACCTTTTGACAAGCATAGCTATCATTTGCTCATCATCCTGGTCAGCAAGATCTGCATTATCTTCCTCATCTGACACTTCCTCCTTATCATCATCCTGTTGATCAGGTTGAGTGAACACATCACTCACCTGACTCACAGACTGTCTCACATTAGCCACAAAGGCTGCACCTGTTTTAGACATCTCCAAGGCATTTCTCTTCTGTTGCCTTGACTGTTCATCATTTAGTAAAGATCCATACAAGTTGACAAGATCCATACTTCTGATTGTACCTGAATTTCTTAAAATTGTTGAAAAGTAATTCCATTCTTCAGGGAGGATGTCCAAAAACTTGTTCACCAGAGTAAGGCTGTCCTTAGTGATCCCAACAGCTTTGAGATCATTCACAAGAGCAGTAAACCTGGTGTAGGTTCCTGTGAGAGTCTCCTTTGGTTTTGCAAAGAAGAGTTCATACTGTCTAACAAGATTGTTAATCCTGTTATCCAGTGTGATTGTGGGTCCATCATAGACGGTACACAAAGTATCCCACATCTCCTTAGTAGTCTTCATCTTCTCAACCTGTTTGAACACATCATCAGGCAAGGAGATGACTAGATTGTTTCTGGCCTTTGCATCAAGAGCCACCAATCTTTTGTCTTCATCAGACCATTGAGCTTTTGCTTTCTCAAATGTTCTGATCTCAGGAGCTGCTCCTTCAACAACAGGAGTTATTGTTGTAACAGAGGTTGGCACATAAAGACCCTCCATTCCAATTTCTGGTAGTTGTACATCCAGATTCTCTAGGTAGAGCATCATTCTGCACTTCCAACCAGAAAAGTTCTGATGATTGAACTTTGGAGGTTTTCCCATTGAGCCATTGTCATAGTATGAGGAATTTGCAGCACTGTTGTCCATGGAAACATGGGAGAAATGAGAGATCTAGAATGACACATCTAAACTGCTCTGATACCAGTTGTAGGTCCCGAGAGGTTTCCAAAGTATATAGCTTTAAGCTGTAGAGGGGGGGTGAATACAGCTATTTAAAAACTACACACAATTTTCTCAATGTTTGTATGTATTATTAACAAATGTTAATTACAAACAAGCTTGAATGCGGAAATGTTCAAGCTGAGATGACAGATACAACAGTATGTTCACTAGTCTAAGACAGACTCAAACTAGTTTACAATGAATACACTCACTAAGAAGCACTCACTGTGTTTACAAGACTAAGAGGGACAGCTTATGTAGAATAGCTTGGACACAAAGAAACTGTATTACACAGGCAGACTTGCATGCATGAAAAACACACTTGCACGTTCACTCTTGGCTTCAGCACTTAGCTTTTTGGCTTTCTTGTTCTTTCTGACCTCAGAAGCTTCCTTTTATACTCTCTCAGAGGATCTAAGAGAAACTTCTTCATTGGACAGAATGAAAAAGGAGAAGTCATGTTTGAAAAGACAACATAACTTTTCTGCACTTTTCTGAAAAGCAGACTTGTCTTCATATGTGCAGAACTTTTGTCTTTTCACTTTGTCTACTGTTGCATTGCCTTTAACTAATTTAGGAATGTCAACTTTGCGTCTTTCTTCCTTGTAAAGGCCTATTTTGATATAAGAAAAATGTCTGTCACCCTTTTTCAAATATCCTTTTGTCTTCATGTTGCAGAACAGCGTGGGCAGGTTGGGCAGTTCTGTTTTCCACTTTATCTTCGACTTTGTAAACTGATCTTGTAGCCAAAAACAATACATGATGACTTGGAAACGTATTCCATAAAGTGTTTAGCCTGTTCACAAAGAACAGGTTCTGTTCACAAAGAACAGAACACTTGAAAAGTGCCCAAGCTGCTCACCAGTGTAGAGCAGCGTAGACAGTTTATGTCCAGCCTGTTCAGCAGACAGAGCAGCTTGGACAAACTGTCTTAGTTGCAACACATGCAACATATAGAACAACTTTAGACTGATATTGCAAATCATTTTCGGGCTTCAATAAGGCATATAACAGGCCTTAAATTCAACCTTCAATTGCATCAACAGGTTTGATTAGAAATCTCCCCCTCAGATGTAGAACAGGTTTGACTGAGGCCTTTTTGTGCCTAACAAAATATATATATATATATATATATATATATATATATATATATATATATATATATATATATATATATATATATATATATATATATATATATATTTATATATATATATATATATAGAGAGAGAGAGAGAGAGAGACTCTTTTAAGAACCTCAAAGATGGTGAGAACCTAAGAACCTTTTAGAGATATTGGATCATAAGACTATTTTTGAAATAAAAAATATTATCTCTCTCTCCACATTTTTTATTGTATGCATCTCTTTTTCACTTTCTCTTTCTTACTTTTTATTTCGTTTTCATTTTTTTTTCTTTTATGAGAATTGATTCTAATATTAAAAAAATGTTTTTTATAAAAAAATAATTTTTTTCTATATAGAAAATTATTTAATTGCTAAAAAATTAATGTATTCTATATACATTAACACTATCATGATTTGATAAAATAACTCTCAACATGAATTTAAAAGAGGAAGTCTAAAAAGAAATCTCATTATATCAGATAGACACCTCTATTAATAGCTTGTTTCCTTTTTTTTTTTGACTAACTTTTCCTAACATGAACATCTATGAATGTGTATACCCTAGCTATAAATGGCAAGAAAAAACATACTTTTGAGGATTCCTAGACCCCTAGGGGTGTACTTTTAGCATCACTCATTTAAAACCCATTTTTTAGATCAAATGTCACATCACACACGATGAATGCTTATGCCGTATAATCGCCATGTTACATCATGATTACATCATAATAATTTCATCTCAAAAGATAACTAACATCATGACCAAGTAACGTTTCAACCATAAGTGGTTATCAAAAGAAGCATCAATTACCGGTACAAAAGATCTTCAAACAATCGGATATGTATCTACTTCTTCACTTGTGTCATGAAACGACTACAAACTCTATGAGATGCACAACAGTAATAAAATATTTTAACACAAATGTTGTCGAGTATACAAGACTCAATAGTTTAGTAAAAATATCTTTTTTAAAATCTCTAGTTTAAAACATCGTAAGCATAGTTGAAACATCATGAAATGTGCACATCAAGAGTTATATGTCTTCTTATGTAATGAGAATAATCACAATGAAACATCCATGTTCTACTAACACATTTAATCCCAAAATTATGAGAGTAAAACCCAAAAACCTTGTATATGATCACCAAAATGCGAAATCATTTGTATTTTACTTTTAATAAGGTTTGTAAACTTCAGGGTAACTAAATTAAATTCAAACCGCAACAATTCCATTATTGAAAATTAAAACATTAATAACAACTAATATAAATACCGATGGATCATCGATACAACATCCAAAATGGGTGATAAATATATAATAACCTTGTACTTTTATCACTATTTTCATTAATATGCATGATAGATTTTCTTGTATCCATTTGGTGTTACAAAAATTTCCGGTTTTAAAACATACTTTGTTTTTTTTTTTTTTCTAAATTAAATTAAATACGACATGTAAAAATGTTCAAATAGTTATTTTTATATAGGGAATTTTGTGTAAAAAACCCTAAAGTTGGACCATTTTTGTGATTAAAACCCCTAACCATTTTTTGTTGCACAAAAAACCTCTAACCGGTGAAATCTTTTGAAATTAGGACGTTACCGGTTATAATAAGTTGCTATGCTTACATGGCACACACGTGGCGTCCACATGGAAAACCCGACTTACGTGACGTCTACGTGACACTACATGTATAATCTTAAACTTAATTTTTGTATAAAAAACCCCGAAATTGTTGATTTATTTCGATTAAAACCCTTAACTATATTTTTCTCACCTCTAACCAACAATTTTTCTCTTCTCCTCTGCCTTCGGCAACTCCGATTACTCCATCTCCTCCTCTTTATGTGCAGTGCTGTTTATTTTATGTATGTATGTTTGATTAACTTTTGTCGTTTAATCTTGAATTTTAATTTCAATTGTGCCGATAGAATCAATTTTATTTTGTGTTCACAATTTGCATTTTTAGGTTCAGCTTTATGTTCAATTTCGTTTATTTATGTTCCATTTAGTTTCTAAATATGATCATTCAGAGCAGTGAGGTTCGCTAGAGCCTAGAGGGTGGAGGTTTAATTGGGAAACGAATTCTTTGTTTAATAAATAAAATTTTAGTGAATATCCATGTCATCAAAATACAATCAGTGAAGACTCAATTTTTAATTATCTTTGTTGGTTGGAGGTTTTTTATCAAATAAAAAATGATTTGAGGTTTTAATTGAAAAAACTAAACAACTTGGAGGTTTTTTTACGAAAAGATCTATTAAAAATTTTACACGTCATGAAGTTGCAACCGGCTAAACCGGTTACAAGTGAGATTTTTTGAAAGAAACCCAAATTTATAAAGTTTTAACCGGTTGGAGGTTTTTTGTGCAATGAAAAATGGTTGGGGGTTTTAATCGCAAAAATGATCCAACTTATAGGTTTTTTGCGCAATTTCCCCTTTTATATATGTTGATCTGACTTTTAAAGTAGAATACTAGAGTGCATGCTAAAAGCGGCAACGGTAATACGTTACATTTAGGAGAACATATAGTTAATGTTAGTTAAAAATATCATTTGCCTTTCGTTCGTTCAATAGTATATCACTTTTTAAAAGGCATAGAAAAAAAATTATGGTTTTCTCAGTAACATATGTTATTGGTTTTTCCTATAATATATCGTTTAGTCAACCCCCACATGCTATTGGAGTGTAAAGTTGTATTTATAAACTTATTACACACATATAATATGATATCGTAATATTCTTGAAACGTGTTAAATGTGTTATGAGGTTTATTAAAGTTATTTTTGAAAACACATACATTCTTTGCAATAACTGGATTAATTAAACTCCGTACATAATACTAGTATACTAGTATAGTATACTACCTTCATTTATCCAATGATCTCGCAAAACCAATAACATATTTAAAATTTGTACTTAAATGGGAGGACACAAATGTTTGATTAAAATAAAGGGTTAATTATTAAAATAAAACCAACATGTTTTCACGTTTTTTTTTTATATTCATCCCTCCATGTTATTTTTTTTTTTCCATAAAAAACCTCAAGTTATTTTTTTTCTTTTTGGTTTAGCAAAATTTGGACATTAGACCTCGGTTATAATTTGTGAACCGGGTTTTTAAAAACTAAAATACTTTATAATATTGCTTAATTATTTTTAAATTTGCTCAAATAGCAAGGTATAATCAAAAGGGAGAATTCCATATACGTCCCTCTAAAACTTTATAATATAATATATATCCAACTCAAAAAAAGAATTTCATATAAGGCCTTCTGAAACTTCATAATATCATGTTTACCTAATTTAAAACTTTAATATCATATATATCCTTTAAAACTTTTAAATATTTCAAATATATCCAAATTGTTTATTTATTCTTTTTTATTACTTTTAAACTCATAATAAATATTCATTATTAACAAAATGACTAATCTACCCTTTTTATTTCTTAAACTTCATAATATCTTACCCAATTTAAAACTTTAATATCATATATACCCGTTGAAACTTTTAAACATATCTGATATATATCCAAATTATTTATTTATTCTTTTTTATTACTTTAAATGTCATAATAAACATTAAGTATTTAAGGGAGAATTTCATAGAGTTTTAAAGTAATAAAAAAGAATAAATAAATAATTTGGATATATTTAAAAGTTTCAACTGGTATAATCTAATATAATTCAATCTCAAATTCTCCCAATTTAAGAGAGAATTTCATATGATATAAATGTTTATTATGAGTTTTAAAGTAACAAAAAAGAATAAATAAATAATTTGGATATATTTGATATATTTAAAAGTTTCAACGGGTATATATGATATTAATTTTTTAAATTCGGTAAATACGATATTAAAAAGTTTAAGAAATATAAAGGGTAGATTGGTCATTTCTTTAATAATGAATGTTTATTATGAGTTTTGAAGTAATAAAAAAGAATAAATAAATAATTTGGATATATTTAGAAGTTTTAAAGGGTATCTATGATATTAAATTTTAAATTGGGTAAATATGATAATAAGAAATTTTAGGACATATATGAAATTCTTTTTTTGAGTCAAGTATATATGATAGGGATAAAGTCATACAAATGTATGCTACTTTACTGAAATTATCGATATGACTAATGTAGTTTTTTGTTTACTCAGATGATACTCGTACTTCGATTTTATTATTGATATGATACATTTGGTGACTGGTTACCGGTTCCACCGGTAAAGCTCTATTTCTTTAATATATTAATTTTGGGATAAAGTCGTACAAATGTATGCTACTTTATTGAAATTATCGATATGACTAATGTAGTTTTGTTTTAACCGGATGATACTTGTACTTGGATTTTATTGTTGATATTATACATTTGGTGACTGGTGGTTACATTTATGGATTCGATTTCAATTTCGTTCAAGCATATTGTGTTTATGGGTGTTTGATGGTTAACATTTTGAAATCAAATGTACCACGAGTTTGGGATTAGGTTTAAGCATCAATTTTGATTTCATTTACCGTATTGATTTCACTATATTGGTTTTGATTTTGAACGATTGGGTTCAGTAATCACAAGATTTATGGTTCAAAATCTACTTGATTGCCTAGCTAAATGTTTCAATCTTGATTCCGATTTTGATTTTGTTATGTTTAAGGTTCAAGATTCGGATTCTAAATATCTGGGTTTTTATGTCCATATTCTGGGTTTTTAGTTTCAAGTTGAACATTTTAGAAAAGAATAAATAATAATAACAACAACAACAATAATAATAAAGTAAGTGACATGTCATGTAATATATGTTATGTCATCATTTGAATAAACAAGGTACCATATCGACAGGTCACCTTTGAGTATAAGTACAAACCGATTAAAAGAAAAAGTAAGTTAGTCATATCGATAATTTCAGTAAAGTAACATACATTTGAATGACTAATGTAAGTGTCGTCATAAAAAATATGCCATGTCATTGTTTGAATCAGCAAAAACCGCCATGTCAGCATAATTACGGGTCATACATACCATATCGACAGGTCACCTTTTAGAGGGACTTATATGAAATTCTCCCTAATCAAAAAGTACTTTTAAATTGCACAATATAATGTACATCATATAACAATTAAACTGTCATTTCAGTAAAAAAAATGCTGACTGGAAAGGAAACTGTCACGTCAGTAATTTTTACCTTTCAATCCGATAAGGTTAACTTGATTGACTTGATTTGGAAAATACGTAAGCTTAATTAGAAAAAAAAATTTGTACGTTACCCAAATTGAAAAAACTGTGACAGTAGGTTATCTTTTGACGCAACTAACCCTAAAATAAAACCATGGAGATAAAGCAGAAAATGTAACGCCCCGACTCCCGAGCAGGTGCATGTAATTATCCCATTGACTAATTATTATATTGAATACTGCGTTGGTTCAATTGTGTCCCGTATAGTGGATTATACGTGTCGGGACGCACATTACATGGCTTCGGGATATAGTTTTAGTGGATTAATTATAATTATGGATTCACAGGATTAAATGGGATTAAATGATATAAAATGTGGATTTTTGATAACGGGACCGGGTATCGGTGTCGAACCTGCGTTATAAAGAGATACGTATAATTGTGACGTGCGTTTCTTTCTTCCTTTCATTCCCAACATTCACAAAGAGTTGTGTGTGTGACTTCTTGCTGCTGGAGCTCAGGATTGGACCATAATCAGTGATTAAAGTTGCTACAACTTGGATTGAAGTCTTTAAGTTGTGTTCTTCAACCTTGAGAGGTAAGAGTTCATTGATATAATTCTGATTTTGTGGGTTAATTGTTATGAAACTATGGGATATGGTGGGAATTTATGTTTGAAGTGTTTTGATATCAAAATCATGAGTTATGGTGGTTGGAATCGATTAAGAAAGGTGAAACACCTCCTGGACAGAACAGAAACAGAATAGAGACCTGCAACCCGTCGCGGTTGCGATGGCATGAGCGCAACCACGATGAGTGGCGCGGGGGTGAGCGCAGGCTAGGGTTCCAGAGTATGGTCCGTGATTTGAGCGGGCCCGCGATGGAGGCAGCACGATCGCGCTCGGGCGAGTGCAGCCGCGATCCGCCTGGGCTGGGCCAGATTTAGCTTTTAAGTAGTAGGGCCTATCTGGGGTTACTTTTCGGGGTCAAGCAGTTATATTAGTGATTATGGGATGGGATTCCGAGGTTTATTTGTTGAGTCAGGATTAATCTGGGGAGATTTATTGAATGTTCAGGGACCGTTAAAGATCAGTACGAGCCATGATCGAATCAGCGGGCTAGAGACAGTAAACAGGGTGACCCAGGTGAGTACATGAGTTCTTTTTAACGAGCTTACTTTTATTCGAGTCAATATATGTGCATATATTTTATGTGATGATAATGTGGGCACTGCGAGTTGCCCTTCAGGTATGATCGTACCTTTCTTTATATGTGATACATGTGAATGCATAATATTGTGCATGATATCTATTATGTTGTGATCGCAATATGTTATCGCGGGAGCTGAGTAGCTCTGTTTAACCCCGTATAGGATTCCCATATATATATATATATATATATATATATATATATATATATATATATATATATATATATATATATGTGGTTGTGTTTATTGCCAATTCTCTCCTGAGCTTATTATTCCTGCTAGCCTCCACGGGCGTGGCTTGGCTGTGTAGGGGGGGGGGGGGGAGGGGTTTCCCCAATCGAGATGGGTATCTTGCCTTGTATTGGATCTCAAGTGCCTCTGCGAAGAGTCTAGGGTGGCATGAGTTATGCCTGGTAGTGTAGCGTTACACTGATTGCCACACTTACATGTATTATGTGAATATGTGTGTTGTGTAAAGTCTAACCCTTGTGTACTCACAAGCTGTGAAGCTTACGTATTCGAGTCTAACTGTGTATCAGGGGGACAGAGGATAGGACCGCCAGCTCCTGAGCGAATGTAGGAGCTTTGAGACTGTTGCTAAGGGTTCTGCGTTTTGTAGACTGTATGTGATTGAAACTTCCGGTATTAGTATCGGGTGTTGTTTGTGGGAAGTTGTACCAGGTTTTGGAATTTCTATGTTGGGTAACTGCTAAACAGTGTTGTTTACATGATGTAAAATTGTTTTAAATTATCAGTGATGTGTAAACCTTTGACATTGTGAAACGGATTTTATATGCGTTGTTGCCACCTGTGTATTGTAAATGACGTGGCATTTAATCGGGTTTGGAGGGTGTTACACGTATGGCATCAGAGCTTGTGGTTCAAGTGTTGAGTATCTGTGGATGCTTGAGCTTAGATCGTGTTCAGATCCTTGGGGAGTATTCCGGTGACGGATACTAGAGGATTTAATTATCCTAGCTTATTGTATAAAGGTAGGTGATTTATGTGTGATTACATGCGACTGTTTAACCTGTGCAGCTCAGTATGGATTAAGAGGGAAATGGTTCAGGGGCAAAGAAAACAGCAGGTGACCACTATGTCCGCAAGTCAGAGCTGTTGGAATTTCTGATGCAGTTTTACGGATCCCAGGATACCGGTCAGGGCACCGGGGGCAGTCCCAGCATGGGAATTCTAGTTACTGGAGCAGGCATGACTGCAGGTGTGTTTTCGTCCATGTCACAACGAGGGGGTTCATTTAAGGACTTCATTACATGGACACCTCCAGAGTTTAGAGGTGGGGGCCAGCCAGGGATGGCTTTAGCGTGGGAGCGCGAGGCGGAGTCTGCTTTCTGGGTCGCACATGTGGACCCGAAAGACATGGTAGGGTATGCAACTTATATGCTGAGAGATGGGGCTTCATAGTGGTGGAAGTCCATAGAGTCGTCTATGTCCCCTTCGCGTGCGTACGCGATATCCTGGGAGCAGTTCAAGGTGGTGTTTGAGATACAATATGCATCGCAAGACGAGCAGAGGGAGATGGAGCGTCGATTCCTCCATTTACAGTAGAGAGAGCTGTCTGTGTAGCAGTATGTTGACCGGTTTAATGAGTATTCCCAGTTCGCGCCCTAGCTGGTGGATACTGAGCGGCGTAAAGCCGATGCTTCTGTGACGACCTAAGATACGATATTCGAGAGTTCGTGGGGCTACACGACAATACTTCTTTTGCCAAAGCCTTAGAGTTGGCACGGATGAGGGAGCGAGAGATTAAGAAACAGCAGGAGTAGCCGCCCACTCAGAGACAGCGCACGGGGACGTATGAGCAGTCCTCCAGCTACTGGCGGGAGCCTAGAGAGCGGTAGTTTGAGCAGAGCCGTTATCTGGGACAGAGTTCGGGTTCCTGCAGAGACAGAGGCAGGGAGAGAGATAGAGACAGAGATAGAGGCAGAGATGCGAGATCAAGGGGACAGAGCCAGAGAGATAGCAGAGCTGTGAGCTAGATTAGTGGCGGACAGGGTCCCGTGCAATGGGGAGCAGGGTAGAGAGTTAATATGGATAGCGGGATTGCCATAGATGTCATCGTCGACACGCCAGACCAAGTGCGATTGAACAGTTCTGATGTTTCAGATGTGACCAGTTTGGCTATACGACGACGTCGTGCACCGCCATTGAGGCACTGTGCTTCCGATGTGGGAAGCCTGACCATAGGATGAGAGATTGCCCATAGGGCGAGCACGATTGGTGCTCGAGCAGAGCCTTTTTCCTCCACCACTCGTAGAGACGCAACGCCGAGAGTTCGAGGCCGGGTGTTTCAGGCTACGGCTGAGAAGGCCAGAGATGCTCTAGATGTTGTGACGGGTACGTATATTCTTAACGAATTGCGTGTGCGAGTCTTATTTGATTCTGGAGCAGATCACTCATATGTGTCTGTGACCTTCTGGGCTTATTTTACTGTCGCCCCTACTGTAATATCTGTGTCATTGATCGTTGAGAGGGTAGACGGGAGTACTGCCCTAGTGAGTCGTGTCTATCGAGAGAATGTACTGGAGATTGACACTCACTGATTCCTGATCGACTTACTGCCTATCGAGATCAGCAGCTTCGATGTGATCATGGGTATGGACCGGATGACAGCCCATTAGGCAGATATAATAGTGTGCCAAAAAGATGATCAGGATACCGATTTCAGATATTGAGAGTGTGACAGTGTATGGGGAGAGACGGAATGGCGAGAGAGGGATAAGGAGATATCATTAGTACTCGTACAGTGGAGACACCATAAGGGTACAAGCGCGACTTCGGATCCTGAGACCGAGATGCGGAGTCGCTATCCTTATCCGTTCCAGAGTCAGAGTCAGATTCCGGGATAGAATCTTTATAAGGGGGAGGATTTGAAACACCCCGACTCCCGAGCAGGTGCCTGTAATTATCCCATTGACTAATTATTATATTGATTACTGCGTTGGTCCAATTGTGTCCCGTATAATGGACTATACGTGCCGGGACGCATATTACGCTTCGGGATATAATTTTAGTGGATTAATAATAATAATGGATTCACGTGATTAAATGAGATTTAATGATATAAAATGTGGATTTTTGATAACGGGACCGGGTATCGGTGTCGAACCCGCTTTATAAAGAGATACGTATAATTGTGACGTGCGTTTCTTTCTTCCTTTCATTCCCAACATTCACAAAGAGTTGTGTGTGTGACATCTTGCTGCTGGAGCTCAGGATTAGACCATAATCAGTGATTAAAGTTGCTGCAACTTGGATTGAAAGCTTCAAGTTGTGTTCTTCAACCTTGAGAGGTAAGAGTTCATTGATTTAATTCTGATTTCGTGGGTTAATTGTTATGAAACTGTGGGAATTGGTGGGAATTTTTGTTAGAAGTGTTTTGATATCAAAATCATGAGTTATGGTGGCTGGAATCGTTTAATGGAGGTGAAACACCTCCTGGAAAGAGCAGAAACAGAAAGAAGACCTGCAACCCGTCGCGGCACGATGAGTGGCGCGTGGGTGAGCGGGTTAGGGTTCCCGAGTATGGTCCGCGATTTGAGCGCACCCCGCGATGGAGGCAGCGCGACCGCGATGGGATTAGCGCGACCGTGCTCGGGCGAGTGCGGCTGCGATCCGCTTGGGTTGGGCCAAATTCAGTTTTTGGGCTGTAGGGCCTATCTGGGGTTACTTTTCGGGGTCAAGCAATTATGTTAGTGATTTTGGGATTCCGAGGTTATTTGTTGAGTCAAGATTAATCTGGAGAGAGTTATTGTATGTTCAGGGACGGCTAGAGATCGGTACGAGACAGAGTCGAATCAGCGGGCTAGAGACAGTAATAAATAGGGTGACCCAGGTGAGTACACGAGTTCTTTTCAACGGGCCTACTTTTAATCGAGTCAATATCTGTGCATATATTTTCTATGATGATATTGTGGGCACTGCGAGTTGCACCTCAGGTATGATCCTACATTTATTTATACGTGATACATGTGAATGTATAATATTGTGCATGAGATCCATTATGTTGTGATCGTGATGAGTTTTCGCGGGAGCTGAGTAGCTCTGTTTAACCCGGTGTAAGGTTCCCATATATATATATATATATATATATATATATATATATATATATATATATATATATATATATATATATATATATATATATATATATATATATATAGATATATATATATATATATAGATATATATATATATGTGTGTGTGTGTGTGTGTGTGTGTGTGTGGTTGTTTTTATTGCCAGGTCTCTCCTGAGCTTATTATTCCTGCTAGCCTCCACGGGCGTGGCTTGGCTGCAGGGGGAGGGGTTTCCCCAATCGAGATGGGTATCTCTCCTTGTATTGGATCTCAATTGCCTCTAGGCAGAGGCTAGAGTGGCATGAGTTATGCCTGGTAGTGTAGCGTTACAGTGATTGCCATGCTTACATGTGTCATGTGTTTACGTGATTAGTGCAAAGTTTAACCCTTGCGTACTCACGAGCTGTGAAGCTTACGTATTCGAGTCTAACTGTGTATCAGGGGGACAGAAGATAAGACCGTCAGCTCCTGAGCGAAAGTAGGAGCTTTGAGACTGGTGCTGAGGGTTTTGCATTTATTTGACTGTATGTGATTACTGTACTGTTGGGAAACTTCAGGTATTAGTATCGGGTTTTGTATGTGGGAAGTTGTACCGGGTTTTGGTTGGGTTAACTGCTAAACAGTGTTGTTTACGTGATGTAAAATGTTTTAAATTATCAGTGATGTGTAAACCTTTGACATTGTGAAACGGATTTTATATACATTGTTGCCACCTGTGTATTGTAAATGACGTGACATTTAATCGGGTTTGGAGGGTGATACAGAAAAAGTTGTATATATTGTTACCAATTAGTACTTATTTTTACAAATACGTTGCTTGGAATATGGTAAGTACAGTTTTTTGAGGTAGAACACTTAACATGTAGAGTTTTTTTTAAAAACATGCTAGTTTGGAAAAATATTTACCAAAACATAGTATTTTTATTTACCAAAACATGATACATAGTTTTAGTTTTTTGCTCAGTTTCATATTTACTATTTGTAACTCCTTCCAAACCCGATTAAATGCCACGTCATTTACAATACACAGGTGACAACAACGCATATAAAATCCATTTCACAATGTTAAAGGTTTACACAACACTGATAATTTGAAACATTTTACATCACATAAACAACACTGTTAGCAGTTAACCCAACATAGAAAATCTCCAAAACCCGGATCCAGATATTCACATACAGACCCGATACAGTTACCCAAAAGTTTCCCAATAGTATAACAACATATAGTCAACAATACGCAGAACCCTCAGCAACAGTCTCGAAGCTCCTACTTTCGCTCAGGAGCTGGCGGTCTTATCTTTTGTCCCTCCTGATTCACACATGAGACTCTAAGATGTAAGCTTCACAGCTCGTGAGTATGCAAGGGTTAGACTTTGCACTAATCACGTAAACTCATAACGCATGTAAGCATGGCAATCATTGTAACGCTACACTACCAGGCATAACACATACAATGAGATCTAATACAAGGCGAGATACCCATCTCGATTGGGGAAACCCCTCCCCCTGCAGCCAAGCCACGCCCGTGGAGGCTAGCAGGAATTAAAAGCTCAGGAGCGACCTGACAATAAACACAACCACACACACACACAGACACACAGACACACACACACACACATAGATATATATATATATATATATATATATATATATATATATATATATATATATATATATATATATATATATATGGGAACCCTACACAGGGTTAAACAGAGCTACTCAGCTCCCACGATAACTCATCGCGATCACAACATAATGGATCTCATGCACAATATTATACATTCACATGTATCACATATAAAGAAAGGTAGGATCGTACCTGAGGGGCAACTCGCAGTGCCCACAATATCATCACAGAAAATATATGCACATATATTGACTCGATTAAAAGTAGGCCTGTTGAAAAGAATTCGTGTACTCACCCGGGTCACCCTATTTATTACTGTCTCTAGCCCCGCTGATTCGACTCTGTCTCGTACCGATCTCTAGCAGTCCCTGAACATACAATAACTCTCTCCAGATTAATCCCGACTCAACAAATAAACCCCGGAATCCCATAATCACTAACATAATTGCTTGACCCCGAAAAGTAACCCCAAATAGGCCCTACAGCCCAAAAACTGAATCAAGCCCAACGCAAGCGGATCGCAGCCGTACTCGCCCGAGCACGGTCGCGCTAATCCTATCGCGGTCGCGCTGTCCCCATCGTGGGGCGCGCTCAAATCACGGACCTTGCTCGAGAACCCTAGCCCGCACTCACCCTCGCGCCAATCATCGCGTCCGAGCGATCGCGACGAGTTGCAGGTTTCCTTGTTCTGTTTCAGCTCTGCCCAGGAGGTGTCTCACATCCGTTATCCGATTTTCAATAACACAAACCCACAAAACTGATACCATAACACCTATAATAGTTGCACAACAATTCACAACATTTCATAACAATTAACACACAAAATCAAAATCAAATTAAAGGTTTTGTCACCTTGCAATCTCAAGAACACAATCTGAGAGCTTCAATCCGATTTGCAGCAGTTTAATCACTGATTATGGCTTCACATCTGAGCTCCAACAGCAAGAAATCACACACACAACACTTTGGTAAATTTTGGAGAAGTGAAGGAAGGATAAACACATCGTATAATATACGTATCTCTTTATAACGCGGGTTCGACATCGATAGCCGGCCCCGTTATCAAAATTACACAATTTATAATAATAAATCCCATTTAATCTCGTGAATCCACAATTATAATTAATCCACTAAAATTATCTCCTAAAGCCACGTAATATCCGTCCCGACACGTATAATCCACTATACGGGTTGCAATTGGACCAACACAATACTCAATATTATAATTAGTCAATGGGGTAATTACACGCACCTGCTCGGGAGTGGGGGTGTTACACTATTTCAATTCGATTAATCATTAAACAAATTTACATGATCATATAATAAATAGTTTACATAAAAATATCAACTCAATTTTATTTTTATAAATATTATAGTGATTTGTATTTTTTTTGAGGTTAGTATACAATATTTGATTTTATGTTAAAGTTCTATGAATGTCAGATTTTTCAGTCTAATATGGATTAAAGAAGTATTAAGTGCATGAAAGAAAATTTGGAAAAAGATTATCTGGAATATAAATTGAGTGAAAATAACAAAAAAGTCATCGTTTTTGGTCATTTTTTATTGTTAAAAAAAGTAATAAATTTTAAATGATTATTTAACTTGATAGTTGAAAAATTTATAAATTTAAGCAACTAAAAAAAAGACGAGAACTCAACTTTGTAAATAGTTCAAATTCCCAGGGTTTATGTTAGACATAAAAAAGACCTCAATCAAACTTATTCAATATTATAGGGGGAGAGATCAAACATGTAGTGACCGTCTTAGGGGGAGATTGTTAGGCTGTTCAATGTCTCAATCAAACCTGGAGGTGATCTGCAATATTAGTTTAAGTGCTTTGAACATTGTTACATTAGTTGTAACTTAACAAAACGTCAAATGCTTCCTTATTAGTTGGACAAATTTGACAGATATGTCTAAGGTGTTCATCTCTGTTGAACATATTTAACATAGTAAGTGCTCTATTGAACAGATGTTGTTCTTTATGAACAAGTTAATTACTTATTGGAATGTTTTTCCAAGTCTTTATAAAGAGTTTTGAATGTTGGATCAACTGCTTGAGTTCAAGAGAAAGTGGAAAATGAGAAGTGCCACAACCTGGTGAAGCTAGTTAGTATATGAAGACAAATAATATATTTGAAAAGGGTGACAAATATTTTCTTGTATTAAAAGAGCTTTATAGGGAGCTGAAAGTATATAAGTTGAATTATTCTTTTGAGATAAAGCTTGTACAACAGAAGACGCAAGAACAAGACAAAGGCGCTATTGTACAAGACAAGAATGCCTTTTGGCAAATAAGTGTGTTTGTCTCTTTGTAAGACATTCTCGCCTTTCTCTACATCCAATAAAGTCGTTTCACTTGGTTCAACATGAAGCCTATATAAAGAATGTTCCAAGGAGACAGAAAAATAAGAGTGATACTTGAGAGTTTATGAATGCACTTAACCTTCAAGAACACTTACTTCAACTTGAGTGACTTTAGCAACCATATGCTTCGACCCGCATTGAATGCCGGGCCATTCGTTGAAGATAAAAGTATATCGAACCCATATGAAGTTTTACCATGAGCAGATTGTATCCATTGAGCAAATATAGGTTCGATTAAGATTTGCTTCTCCGGAGAACTAGTCGTCTACGCTGTTCAGTTATCCCAAAACGTTGTTTAGTGAAGTTTTGTATCAAACAACTAGTATGTTCATAGTGAATGAGTCTTAGTAAGTCATCTTATTATGTCTTGCCTGAGTGTGTCTTAGACTAGTAAATTCTTTTGTTCATATGTCATCTCAGTTTGGATCTTTTCGCAATTGAAACTTTTTTGTAAATTTAATATACTTGTTAACATTGTTGATTTGATTTTAGGTGTAATCTATGTCTAGGGGTTGTTTTGTAATTAATCAGATAGTTTTCCTAGCATAGGGATTTCAATGTAATTGTTCAATACTTATTCTCTAATTATAGGCTAGGGTTTTATCTCGTTGTGACTTATCAATTGTTTAGTGTTTATGCTTATATTGTGATTAGTAGTAATATTGATTGGTCTAATATTTGGTATCAGAGCCAATCGATTGGATTTAAACTATTGTTTTCTGTGAATTCAAGTATTTTGAGTTTAAGGATTATGCAAGATTGATTCCGGTGTTCTTTGTGTTCTTAATCAAGAAAAACACTGCTTTTTAAAAATTAAAAGGCAAAAATCAAATATTTTTATTTATAGTATGTTTTTAATTTGCTAATATATCCGGTTTGAATAATTCTTGTTGGTTGATGTTAGATTTATAATTTCAATCCTGTGGGTTTATTTTGTAATAATGTGTATTTATTTTATTACCATGTAATTGTCATTTATTTCTATGTAATTTTCTATTTTAGTTGAAAGTTGAGGGGTAGTTTGTGTAAACCCCTCAACCTTAGGATCTTGGTATAAAAGACAACTTTAACCTAGGGTTTTGTAACTTTTGCAACTTGTGCAATTTTGAATATTTAGTGAAAAAGTGTCGGCTGCACATGTGTTGTTGACATTGATAGAGTTAAATATTCTTTGTTTCCTTGTATGAATCAGCCGTTGTTCTTACATAAATTTGTGTGAGTGCATAATATTTGTTTGGGACCACTGAGGCTTTGGAGTGAATATTAACTGATTTTCAACCGGATTTGAGGAGTTTATGCAATTGTTGTTGTTCATCAAGAAAAAAAACCCACGGTTTCTTCTTAAATCCTCTTTAATCTTCTTTTTTACGTGTTTTAATCCTTCATTATGGTCGATATCTAGTATTGTATGTATTTTGAACATTATAGTTCAGTTTATACATGATTTAGGTGCTTATTTTTGCAAATATCAGATCTGCGATGTTCTTCACTGTCCATTTTGCTTAAAAAATCATCAATTTTAAGTGTTTTTAGGTGCATGTTTCTTACAAAACTTGTTTCTAAAATCAATCCGTGCAATTAGGTACCATTTTTAGGCTTCAAAACTCATATTTGATCAGAATCTGGGTTTGTGTTCTTCACTTGGTACTGTGTTATTGAAAAATACCTATTTTAGGTGTAATCTCGGGTGCCAACATCAGGTCCTAGTTCGGGTGATAAACCCTCGGTTCCTGCAGAATTTCGATTCAACAACCGAACTTTGGGTCACCCAACACCCGAACTTCGGTTACCTCAACCGAACTTTGTGTACCTTGTCTTGTTCCATTTTTCTTTAAATTCCGTTCTACTTTATCTCTAGACCGAAGTTAGGCTCCAACACAACCGAACGTCGTGTCATCCTTTTTAGAAAACTTTCAACACTTCTAAAACCTTCTCTCGGTTCATCACTCAAACTTGGGGCCCTCCACCCGAAGTTTAGTCAACCGAACTTCGGTTCCTCCTCAACCAAACCTTTTCTGTGTCAAACGAACTTCGGTTCATATTCACCCGAACTTCGGTCCTCGACAATTGAACTTCGGTCCCTCCAGTTGACCTTCAATTTCCATTTCCAAAGATCATTTTTCTTTCACAGCACTCACCAGTCACATTCATCATGACTAGAGAAGCTCTAGTCTTGGGCTCAGAGAACAGACCAATTTGTTTCTTTCTTGACGAATACGAGCAATGGAAAAAGCGGTTCCTGAAATTTATAAGTATGCAACCAATGGGTCATCTCATGATTCAGTCCATCAATGAAGGACCGGTTTTAGAAACTCCCAAACCAAAGGTATCTTCACCGCCCAATGTTTGAAAGTCGGTTGGCCCCACATACAAATAGGTTCCAAAAGGTTCTGCATCTGGACCACACATAACTGCAACATGGGTTCCTAAATCTGTCAAATTGATATCTATAACTGGAACTCCTAACATGAATGGACCCATTCTTCAATGGGTACCCAAAGACGTGTGATTTGATGCAAATGGTTCTTGGTTACTTCAAGATCAAGACCCGTACCTCAAAGAAATGGCTTCTAGTTAACTCAGACTAGAACCCGAACCTCTATGAAACGGTTTCTATGCTTCTTCATATAAAACCGATGTGTTTGGCTCCTATGCACTTAGTTCAGGACCCGTACATAACCCAACATGTTTCTGAACAATTCGGTTCAAAACACGGTTTGCATGTCATTTTTAACATTACTGTTCTAGATTTATTTCAGTTGCTTAATAATCTTCCCACAATGTCATAATTTTATCACAATTCAAATCTCAGGTAAAATCCATATGGTATATGGATTCGAGTTGCTCCAAGAACATGACTGGGAGAAAAGAGTTGCTGGCCAATATGGTAGAACAATACTGCGGAACAGTTAGATTCGGAAATGACAATCACGCTCAGAAAAAAGGATACGGTGATTTCGTTCTAAATAATACAGTCATCAAGGATGTTGACTATGTCGAAGGATTATCTCATAATCTTTTTAGCATAGGACAACTTTATGACAAAGGTCTAGAAGTGACATTTAGGGTAAAAAGTTGTTGTGCCAAGAGCGGTGTCAGAAATAAAATCCTAACTGGTTCACGTAACTCAAACCTCCACACCATTGATGTGGCCAAACTAATGATAAAGGATAGCATTTTCCTGTAAACTAAAGCCTCCTCAAAGGACTCATGGCTATGGTATAGACGACTATCCCATTTGAACTTCGACAATACGAACAAGCTGACATCAAAACATCGGGTTAAGGGTCTCCCAGAACTTCGTTATGAAAAAGATCATCTATGTGGAACCTGTGAGAAAGGAAAAATGAAGAGATCCTCTCATAAACCAAAACCCGAACCATCAACATAGAGAGTTTTGGAGCTGCTGCATATGGATTTATGTGGTCCTATGCGTACTCAAAGTATCGATGGTAAGCGGTATGTGTTGGTTATCATTGACAACTACTCACGATATAACTGGGTTAGGTTCTTGTAATCCAAGGACGACAACTCAACATATCATAGATTTCATCAAGAGTGTCGAGACCCAACAACAGCTGTCGGTACAATCAATCAAATCAGAAAACGACACAGAATTCAAGAATTCGGTAGTAGAGAGTTTCCTACGATCCAAAGGCATCCATCATCAATTCTTCGTTGCACGAACACCTCAACAAAATGGTATCGTTGAAAGGCAAAATCGCACTCTTGTGGTGGCTGCTCGTACCATGCTTAATTACTCAAAGCTACCACCATTCTTGTGGGCCGAAGCCGTGTCTATAGCTTGTTACACACAGAACCGCTCCATCATTCATAAGAGCTTAAACAAAAATTCCTATCAACTTTACCTAAATGAGTTCCTTATATCAAATACTTACGAGTTTTTGGTTGTAGGTGCTATGTGCTGAATGACAACGACAACCTCAAAAAATTCAGCGAGAAAGCGGACGAAGCGATTTTTATTGGATACACATCCAATTCAAAGGCATATCATGCATACAACACTCATACTAGGACAGTCAATGAGAGTGTGAACATCACATTCGATGAAATGGCTAAAATGGATCCTGAATTGACTAATCAAGACCACGCATTGTCAACACCAAAATCACCTAAGATTAGCTGGTTTTAATAGATCAGAGTTTAAACCAATAACCTTGTTTTGAATCAAAGTCCAATTAAGAAGTTTGCGGAATAACACTTAACTGTTTTAAGAAAACTTTCAGAATAATAAAGAACATATATTCAAATAAACATAACCAATATCAAAACCTTTATATTGCCAAAATCTCTGATTACAATCACCTCTAATCTGTTTTGATTAGACGAAGAACACAGATTGTTCTTAGGGTTTTACAACCTTAGAGGCTTGAGAAACTTATCAGAATGCAATTACAATAAAGAAAAACTTTTAAGCACCACGATTACAAACTTACAATAGAAAGACCTAGTCTATCTATATTTATAGCCTTCTGATTTGTTTCCTTGACAAACTCTGATTTCTCTGGTAGTAGATATGCTTGGAAGATCTTCAAATCTTGAAATATATATCACTTCCTAAATTTCAGCACTTTCTGTTATCAATCTGTTGAGCAGCTTGAACTTTTAACTCTGGCAGCTTGATCTTTTGAACTAGCAGCTCGAGTTTGTTGAATTGGCAGCTTGAACTTTGTAATTACACAGAATTACTACTAACAGCTTGAGAAATCTAACTAACAGCTTGACATACTTAGATTATTTCCCAACAATCTCCCCCTAACTTAAGTTCTTTACACAAGACTTTAAGTTTCTATACAAATAAGGAAATAAAACAAAGTAAACTGTTTATATACAAACCAAGGCATCCAAAAACTTACAACTGTGAAAGTTTCTGCCTTATAGCTTTAATGAATTATCTCTTTATCTCCTCTTTATCACATTCAATCTTTATTAAGCTCATTTGGAGTATCCATGCTTTTAGCAAATCAAGGAATTCAAAACTTTAGAATCTGCTGGATCTGTCTGCAAGCTTGAGTCTATATGTCATAGATTTTCATATAAAACAACCTGTACAATCTTCATTTCCTTGGCAGCTTCTATATCCACTCTGGTGGATTCTGGATCAAAAATGCTCCTGAGATCTTTTATATTGGTCTGAACCCATACTATTGTGACCTAGAATGACTAGCAGTCCCAATATTATGCATTTGTGTCAGCTCATCTCTACTCATTCTTTAAATTAGATGGATTAGGCTCTTGTAGTCTTCCTCTGGACCAACTTCTCTTTTGATTACAAAATTATATACTAAATCAATGTCATCCATTGACTTGACATACCAGTAAGTAATTGGAGATTTAGAGAAGTCATGCTGATCAAGAGCTTTTTCTATCTCCATAGCCTTTTGCAACTGTTGGTCAAACAAAACTCTCTTTACTTGATCAAACTTTGCTTGCTGTATAGTTTCTGATTGGGGAGCATCAGCAACAGTTTGAGGAAGGTCTTGGGGATCTTGGACTTGTTTGGAGGCTTTGGAGGCTTTTTCCTTTTCTTTTTCCATGTCATATAAAGCCTGAAGCTTCTCTGTTGACCAAGATTGAGCAATAACCTTAGAGACACCAGCTGTTGCAGAGAAATTGATCAAAAATCTTCTATGTTCTGCCTTTGAAGGCCCTGTTGGCCTTTTCCTCTTCTTCTGGCTTTCTTTGACCACAAACCCTCTTAGATTATCTCCTAGGGTTTCATCATCTCCCAATGGTTCCTGGGCTTGCTGGTCTAAGATATGATCTTGTTCTTCTGCCAATCTTCTGGCCAATTCAGTATCATGAGCAACTTGGGCTTCTTTAGAAATAAATTTGATCTTTGGAGGCTCAATCAGAATGCCCTTTCCATTGTCTGTGGTTGCTGCTGAAGCTGATACTGTGGCTTGGACTGTTGGGGCTGGTGTTTGAATACCTTCTCTTATAAACACTCCTCCTGGCTTGATAGGAACAGCTTGAGCATCTAGACTAACAGCTTGAGAAACTGTTGGGACTGTTAGCCTAGAAACTGGAGCTGCCATTAGAGAAGTTGAAGCTGTTTGGACTGGAAGTGGGATCTCCCGATTCTCCCCCTTTTAGGATGCATTGGTTTGATCAGGGGGACCAAAAACCTTTGCTAGTAGGTATTGAACCATCTTCTCAAGTTGCACAATCTTGTTTCCATATAACTTCAACCCAAGCTGAAACTGGGCAAGTTTTTGTTGTTGGACTGTTGTGAGTTGTTGTAGAGCAGTGATTTGTGAACCCTATGCAGCAATTATGGACTTGTAATGTTCCAAATTGGCTACAACAGGTTTCAGTTGTTGATCCGTCAATGCCATAAGTTGTAGACTAGCCTCAAGATCTTCAAATGATAGTAGGATTTGAGATCTATCACTGGCATCAATTCCAGAAGTGAAAACATCTGAGCCCATTTGTTCTTGGTACTGGGGACTTCCAGAAGGTGCTTGCACACCCTCTGTTGCCATGGGTGTGGTGTTAGTGATGTTGGTACTGTCCTGTGCCCCTTGTGCAGAGACATCAGTAGCACCAGCCACAAATCCCATATGAACATCCTCAGATGGGATGGTTCACCTCTAAATTGAGGGTGAGAGTGTCCTCAATGGGTTCCCTATTGATATTCTGTGCAAGAGTGTCCTCTTGCACAGAGCTATTTGGCTCTGGGGATTGGACTGAGGAGGAAGGAGCTCCTACAGCCCTTTGTCGTTTATATATTTTTAGTGATGGGGCTGGGGAGGTAGGTATAGTAGAAGGAGTGGAAGAAATATTTGTATCATGAGGAGTGGGTTGGGATCCTGGGGGTGAAGCAGTAATAGTTGGCTGAGCCTGCTCAGGATCCTCTCCTCTGTTTGTTGGATAGACATCCTGCATTGCATGAGGCAAAGAGACATACACACTGTGAAAATTGGCACTTGGTTTTAAAAGTCTTTTAATAGTAGGTAAAGAGTGCCTATGGGAAACATGTATCCTTTTATGTACTTTAAAAGTTTTGCAAGATTTTGCAAATATTTCTGCCAAACACCGTGGATACATCAAAAATTTCCCATTCTTTAAGGCATGGAGCCTTAACATTCCTTGAAAAATCATGTTAGAAAAGTTGAACTGTTGGCCTGTGGATAAGCACACTAGAGCAGTGGCAATATTAGAAGAAACTTCAGACCAACCAGTCCTTTTAGGGCTTAAGCACTATTGAATAATATGTACAAGATATTTCCATTTAGGACCAAAATGTGCTTTATAGAAGGTAAAAGAATATGTTGGGCCCCTATACCCTATTTCAAAAAGACCTTCATGTAAGGCGGTGAGGGAGAGATCAGATATACGTGTGGCATCTTGCAGATGCAGATGGTGTCATATAGTCTCCTCGGTGATCGTAATGGGATTACCATCAATGGTGGATGCAAAAGAAGTGACTCCCTCATGGGTATTTACGATGGCTGATTTCCGAAACTGCTCTATATGAGAGACGTATATAGTGGGATTGACAATTAGAGCATAATGAATATGAGAACCACGTAGGAAATCCATCATGTCATGGAAAGGCTGTAGTTCAGCGTGTTTGAGAGAGTAGGGTAGGCAGCGTGTTCTTTAACAAACTCCATTGGTCATCACAAAGGCGAGGATTTAGGGTTTTGAATGATTATGTGAGAATCGCACAGAGAGAGAAAGTGAAAAGATTGTGGAAGATATTTTGCAACTAATAGTTGCAATCAAACGAAACTGGGACTTTTAAGGGTTTGGCTTTTCAAAAATATCTAGTCCCGCGAACAATTTCCTTAGTAATGATTGAAATGCCCTGCACACTTGACAAACCAAGTGAAACAACTAACAGTTCGAGAAAATGAACTAGCAGCTTGAGAATATTCTCAAGCTGTTAGTTGTTATTTGAACAACAACTTAATGAAACATTGTCTCCCCCTTAACGAAGCACATTTAGGAAGTGTTTTTCTCTTAGAATAAGGGAGAATAATGAAAAACAATTTAATCCATATTTACCATACCTATATTTGATATCAGAAAGGTGAATCTTCCAACATAAAATGGTTTTGTAAGAAGATTAGCTAACTGATCATCAGTGTGAATCTTGGTAACTTGGATTAATTGTTTTTCAATACAGTCCCTTATAAAATGGAATCTAATGTTTATGTGCTTGGTTTTGGGAAATTTCTTTGGATTTTGTACAATGCTGATTGCACTTATTGTAAATGTAAATAGGAGTAGATAGAAAGTTCATACCATAGTCTCTTAGTTGGTTCTGTATCCACATAACTTGTGAACAACTAATGGCAGCTGCAACATATTCTGCCTCAGTGGATGAAGTGGAGACTGTGGTTTGCTTTTTGCACTGCTAAGAGACTAGTCTTGCTCCTAGATATTGACATCCACCAGTTGTGGATTTCCTGTCTATGTTGCAACCTTCATAGTCACTATCAGAGTAAGCTGTTAGTTCAAATGGGGAGTTCTTAGGATACCATAGGCCTAATTTTGGTTGGCCTTTGAGATATCTAAAGATTCTCTTAACAACAAACAGATGTGAATCCTTTGGAGCACATTGAAACCTGTCACAAACACAAACAACGAACATTATATCAAGTCTAGAAGATGTAAGATACATTAGTGAATCTATCAAGGATCTGTACAGATGAATATCCACATCCACTCCTTCTTTATCTGCATCAAGCTGTTTATGAGTGTCCATTGGTGTGCTAGCAACCTTGGTGTCCTTGTATCCAAACTTTTCCAGGATATCATTCACATACTTTGATTGACTTATGAAAAGTCCAGTGGGTTTCTGCTTGACCTGCAATCCTAGAAAGAAAGTTAGTTCCCCCATTGAACTCATTTGAAACTTTTTGTGTATCAAAGTCTCAATTTCTTTGCACAAAATGTCATTTGTTGATCCAAAGATGATATCATCAACATAGATTTGAACAAGAAGGATCTCTGATTTGATGGACTTTGTGAATAGTTTCTTGTCCAGAGTACCTCTCTTGAATCCATTCTTTAGTAGATATGAAGACAAAGTGTCATACCATGCTCTTGGAGCTTGGTGAAGTCCATAGAGTGCTTTGTCTAACTTGTAGACTCTGTCTGGATACTTATAGTCTTCAAATCCAGGGGGTTGACACACATAAACCTTTTCTTCAATTGTACCATATAGAAATGTAGATTTCACATCCATTTGGTACACCTTGAATCCTTTGTAACTGGCATAGGCTAGGAACAGTCTGATGGCTTCTATCCTTGCTACTGGGGCAAAGACATCATCATAGTCTATTCCTTCTTTTTGAGTGTATCCTTGAGCTACCAGCCTTGCTTTGTTTTTGATCACTACTCTTCTCTCATCTTTCTTATTTCTGAACACCCATCTTTACCAATTGCCCTCTTCCCTTTAGGCAAATCAACCAGTGTCCACACATTCTGAATCTTGATTTGCAAAAGTTCTTCTTGCATTGCCTCAATCCAAGATGGATCCTTTAGAGCTTCAGAAGCCTTATTTGGTTCTAATTGTGACATGAAGCATCCATGTTCAAAGGAAGCTAGACTGAATTCAGGGATTGCTGATTCAGTAGTAGTTGATTCCTTGTTTACACAGGAGTGTGTGGAAGGCACTAAGAAGGAATGGAAGTTCATAACGTTTCAGCGCTTCCTTCAACTTTTCATTCAATATGTCATGGCCAACGATGATGATATACATGAACGGCCAGAAGCCGACGTGTACAAAACGGTGGCTCTTGCACGCTTGAAACTCACGAGGGAGCTCCCTCGGGTGCTGGTCATGAACATTCCTTTGTCCTTGGTCCAATATGCCGATCAGTCCAACGAAAGGGTAAGGTTTTACTTGTTCAACGTTTATGCAGAAGAGGCTCGGTCGAAACCGACTGAGCTAACCACTTCTGCACGTGAGGAAAGTGTGAGTGAGGATGAGGGAGCAGAGGATGAAAATGAAAACATACAGGGGCTCGGTTAGTGGGTGTTAAGTGAGGTGAGAGAGGGAGAAGGGTAAGAGAGGGCAGAGATGATTGATTCAGAACAGACCATCTCTGACCCAATGAAGGATGAGGATGTGAGTCCAGAGATGAGGGAGAACCAACACCCCCTAGTCGAACAAGACCTTAAAAGGATACAAGTCCAGTAATCGCCGCTCAACCCACCACCTACTTAGGTTCCTCTCAACAGGAACCTGTTTCATTGCACGGGAATCTACCACATATTCCATCACCCCCTCATTTTGAGGCTGGTGATGTTAAACGAAGTCACTAGCCGCCCCCGATAACTGAACTTCCATTGTTCACATCTCATCCAACACCCCATAACACTCCCCCTTGCACCAAGGATGTCTCCGTGACATCCTCACCAACATCCAGATCTGCATCCCCATCTGGTGGTGCAGAAATGAAAGATGGAAATACTGTCACGGACCCAACAATGCCATCCGTGACAGGTGATCCCGGGATAACTCCCAGGATTTTAACGGTGGTTCTTCGTGATGTCATTATTGTTACACGGGCAGACCTGGCTGCCCTTAAGGAAACATTTGAGGCTCAACACACCTCTCTTTTATCTATACTTAAGGGAGAGGGTGCTGCAACTCAGAAGTTGCCACCAGTTACTCCATTAGTCCAATCGAATGACGCCATCCATGCTCTTCAAGACCAAGTAGCCACAACAACTAAGCTTTTCACCGACTCAATCGACAACCTACAACGTCTCATAGGTTAGAGTCAGCAGTCATTGATTTACAAAGTCTCTGCCGCCCTCAGGCTGCTGCACCAAAGAAAAAGCATCGCTGATCATCTTGAGAGGGAGAAACGTCCTCGTATTTAGCTTGAGGGGGATGTAATAGGTCTAGGGAGAAAGGGAGGAGAGTGGGGAAGAACAAGTTTCAACTACCCCGGGAGGTCTAGTAGAGGAGGACTTAAATCGGGCGATGGCATTATATGAGCCTACAACAGGAAAAATCGACGTCGTCCTGCTTTCCGAATCGGATTCAGAGATGGATATAGATGAACGCCTGAATTCCTAAAGATAGTAGAAAAATAGTTCTATTCTTCAGGCAGGATGTCCAAGAACTTGTTCACCAGAGTCAAGCTATCCTTTGTGATCCCAACAGCTTTGAGATCATTGATAAGAGCAGTAAACCTAGTATAGGTTTCTGTGAGAGACTCCTTTAGTTTTGCAAAGAAGAGTTCATACTGTCTAACAAGGTTGTTAATCCTGTTATCCAGTGTGATAGTGGGACCATCATAGACGGTACACAAAGTATCCCACATCTCCTTTGCAGTTTTCATTTTCTCAACCAGTTTGAACACATCATCAGGAAGAGAATGACCAAGGTTATTCCTGGCTTTTGCATCAAGAGCAACCAGCCTTTTGTCTTCATCAGACCATTGAGCTTTGACCTTCTTAAAGGTTCTGATCTCAGGGGCGGCTCCTTCAACAGCAGGAGTGATGGTAGTAACAGAAGTTGGCACATAGGGACTTTCCATTACTATCTCTGGCAGCGGTACATCCAGATTCTCTAAATAGAGCATCATTCTGCACTTCCAACCAGAGAAGTTTTGATGATTGAATTTGGGGGGTTTGTCCATAGAACCATTGTCATAGTAAGAGGAGGAACTGGCAGCACTGTTGTCCATGGGAAAGTAGGGAGAATGAGAGATCTAGAGTTAACACACACTTTATCTGCTCTGATACCAGTTGTAGGTCCCAAAAGGTTTCCATAGAGTATTGTTCTAAGCTGTAGAGGGGGGTGAATACAGCAAATTAAAACTCAACACTCTTTTCCCAATGTTTGTGTATACTATTAACAAGTGTTAATTACAAACGAGCTTGACTGCGGAAAGGTTCAAGCTGAGATGACAGATACAACAGATGTTCAACTCATCTAAGACACACTCAGACTAGATACAATAAATACACTCACTTAGATTAACTAACTGATTTTGCAAGACATAGATGGACAGCTTTAATAAGAACAGCTTAGACACACGTTACTGTTTTATTCAAGCAAACTTGCATGCATGGAAAAACACACTTCAATGCACGATCTGATTTTCTCACTCTTAGTTGTCTCACAATCCTTAGAAGCTTCCTTTTATACTCCCATTGAGAATCTCAGTGAAGCTTCTTCATTGGACTATGAGATAGTGGGATGTCTTTCAAAAAAGACAAAACAACTATTCTGCACATTCTGAAAAAGCAGACTTGTCTTCATGTGGCAGAATCTTTGTCTTTTTCTTTTTGTCTATGTTGCATAAGGCTTTAACCAAAAGAGGAATGTCAACTTTGCATCTTTCTTCTTTTGTTAAGGCCATTTTGATATAAGAAATGGTCTATCACCCATTTCAAATATCCTTTTGTCTTCATGTAACAGAACAGCGTAGGCAGGCTTTTGCAGTTTCTGTTTTCCACTTTGTCTTCGACTTGTAAACTGATCTTGTATCCAAAAACAATACATGAGGACTTGGAAACATATTCCATAAAGTGTTTAGCCTGTTCACAAAGAATAGAACACTTACAATCTGTCCAAGCTGCTCAACACAGCGTAGACAGTTTATGTCCAGCCTGTTTAGCAGAAAGAACAGCTTGGACAATCTGCCTTTGTTGCAACGAATGCAACAGGGTAAACAACTTTGACTCATATTGCAAATCACTTTTCAGGTTTCAATAAGGCATAAACAGGCCTTAAATTGTACCTTCAAGTGCATCAAACAGGTTTGATTAAAAATCTCCCCCTAAGATGTAGAGCAGGTTTGACTGACGCCTTTATTGCCTAACACTGATTATATGCAGGGGAAGCATGCTTAAATAGTGATATTGATCTGAGGGGGAGCATAACTGCAAAATTCAAGGGGGAGCAACAGTTTATTTTTTGTTAGTTCATATTTATTTTTGTTTAGTTAAAATTTTTTTACTTCATTCTATATTTTTTGGTTGTTCAAAAATTTTGTTTGTGTTGTTAATATTTTTTTTGTTGTTGTTTTATTTTTATTTTTGAGTGTGGGTTTATTATTTTTTTTGTTAATTAGGCTTATATGAAAAATGAGATTGGGTTATTTTTGTCAAGATCAAAATCGCCTAAGATTAAACTTTAACTCTGGCAGCTTGAACTTTTGGTTATCTATCTGTTGAGCACTTTCTGTTATCTACCTGAATTTTAGCACTTTCTGTTATCTATCTGTTGAGCAGGTTGAACTTTAACTCTGGCAGCTTGAACTTTTGAACTAGCAGCTCCAGTTTATTTTTTTTGAACGGCAAACTAACCTACTTCTACTCCTAAACTACTCCTTTATCACAAGACTTACATTCACCACCTAAATATCAACTTGCCACCGACGGGAGTCGAACCCGCGAACTTTTGAACTAGCAGCTCGAGTTTGTTAAACTGGCAGCTCGAACTTTGTAATTACACAGAAATCCTACTAACAGCTTAAGAAATACTAACTAACAGCTTGACATACTTAGATTATTTCCCAACAATCTCCCCCTAACTTAAATTCTTTACAAAATACTTTCAGTTTCTATACAAATGAGGAAATAAAACAAAGTAAAACTGTTATATACAAACTAAGGCATCCAAAAACTTACAACTATGAAAGTTTCTACCTTATAGCTTTTATGAAGTCCCTTTTTAACTCCTCTTTAACACATTCAATCTTCATTGAGCTCATTTGGAGTAGCCATTCTTTTCGCAAATCAAGAAATTCAAAACTATAAAATCTTCTGGATCTGTCTGCAAGCTTGAGTCTATATGTCATGGACTTTGCATATGGATCAATCTGTAAAATCTTCATTTCCTTGGCAGCTTCTATATCCACTCTAGAGGATTCTAGATCAAATATGCTTTTAGGATCCTTTAGGTTATTCTGAACCCACACTATTGGTGACCTAGAGTGGCTAGCCGTCCCAATATTGTGCATTTGGGTTAGCTCATCTCTAGTCATCTTCCGAACCAATTAAAACAGGCTTTTATACTCTTTTTCTTGACCAGCTTCTCTTTTAATTACAAAATGATATACCAGATCAATGTCATCCATTGATTTGACATACCAGTAAGTGACTGGAGGTTTGGAGAAGTCATGCTAATCAAGAGCCTTCTCTATTTCCATTGCCTTTTGCAACTGTTGGTTAAACAAAACTCTCTTGACTTGATCAAACTTTGCTTGATGAATGATTTCAGTTTGAGGAGCATCAACAACAGCTTGAGGGGGATCTTGGGGATCTTTGACTTGTTTGGAGGCCTTTTCCTTTTCCTTTTCTCTGTCATATAAGGCCTGAAGTTTTTCTGTTGGCCATGATCGTGCAATGACCTTAGAAACACCAGCTGTTGCAGAGAAGTTTATCAAAAATTTTATGTCTTCTGCCTTTGAAGGCCTTTTTGGCCTTTTCCACTTCTTTTGGCTTTCCTTAACCACAAACCCACGCAAATAGTCTGCAAGGGTTTCATCATCCCTCACAGGTTCCTGGGCTTGCTGGTCTAGGATTTGATCTTGTTCTTCTGCTAATCTTCTGGCCAATTCAGCATCATGAGAAACTTGGGCTATCGTTGAAATGAATTTGATCTTTGGAGACTCAACCAAGATGCCCTTTCCTTTGTCTGTGGTTACTGCTGAAGCTGTTACTGTGGTTTAGACTGATGGGGCCGATGCTTGAATGCCTTCTCAAATGAACACTCCACCTGGTTTAATAGGAACAGTTTGAGCATCTAGAGTAACATTTTGAGAAACTGTTGGGACTGTTAGCCTAGAAGCTGAAGTGACCACTGGTGAAGTTGAAGCTGTTTGGACTGATGGTGGGATCTCCTGATTCTCCCCTTTTTTGGATGCATTGGTTTGATCAGGGGGAAAGAACCTTTGCTAATAGGGTTTGAACCATCTTTTCAAGCTGTACAATTTTGTTTCCATATAACTTCAACCCAAGTTGAAACTGGACAAGTTGTTGCTATTGGACTGATGTGAGTTGTTGTAGAGCAGTGATCTGGGAACCCTGTGCAGCAATTACGGACTTGTAATGTTCCATAATAGCTACAACAGGTTTCAGTTGTTGATCCGTCAAAGCCATTAGTTGCAGACTAGCCTCAAGATCTTCAAATGATTGTGGGATTTGATATCTATCACTGGCACCAATTCCAGAAGTAGAAACACATGGGCCCCTTTGTTCTTGGTACTAGGGACTTCCAGAAGGTGCTTGCACACCCTCTATTTCCATGGGCGTGGTCTTAGTGATGTTGGTACTGTCCTGTGCCCCTTGTGTAGAGACATCAGTAGTACCAGCCACAAAACCCATATAAACATCCTCAGAAGGGATGTTCACCTCCAAATTGAGGGTGGGAGTATCCTCAGTGGGTTCCCTATCGGTATGTTGTACAAGAGTATCGTCTTGCACAGAGCTATATGGTTCTGGGAATTGGACTGAGGAGGAAGGAGCTCCTACAGCCCTTTGTCTTTTGTATATTTTTAGTGATGGGGCTGGGGAGGTACGTATAGAAGAAGGATCAGAGGGTATATTTGTATCACGAGGAGTGGGTTGGGATCCTCGGGGTGAAGCAGTAATATTGGGCTCAGCTTGCTCAGGATCCTCTCCTCTGTTTCTTGGATAGATAGCCTGCATTGCTTGAGGCAAAGAGACATCTACACTATGAAAATTGGCACTTGGTTTTAAAAGTCTTTTCACAGAAGGTAAAGAGTGCCTATGGGTAACATATATCATTTTATGTACGTTAAAAGAATTGCAAGATTTTGCAATTATTTCTGCCAAAGGCCGTGGATATATAAAAAATTCTCCATTCTTTAAGGCATGGTGCCTTAACATTCCTTGAAAATTCATGTTGGAAAAATTGAACTGTAGGCCTGTGGGTAAACACACTAAAGCAGTGGCAATGTTTGAAGAAAATTCAGACCAACCAGTCCTTTTAGGGCTTAAGCACTGTTGAAGAATATGTACAAGATACTTACATTTAGGACCAAAATGTGCTTTATAGAAGGTAAATGAGTCTATTGGGCCCCTATACCCTATTTCAAATAGACCGGCATGTAAAGCAGTAAGAGATAGGTCAGATATACCTGAGGCATCTTGTAGATGCAAATGTTGTCGAATGGACTCCTCTGTAATGGTAATGGTGTTACCATCAATGGTAGATACAAAAAAAGTGATTCCCTCATTGGTATTTACATTGGCTGATTTCCAAAATTGCTCTATATGAGAGACGTATGTAGTGGGATTGACAGTTAGAGCATAATGGATATGAGAACGACAGAGAAAATCCATCATTTCATGGAATGGCTGTAGTTCAGCATGTTTGAGAGAGTAGGGTAGGCAGTTGTGTTCTTTAACGAACTCCATTGGTGATCACAAGGGCGAGGAATCAACTGCTCCTGAATCAGCAGTTGTGTTCTTTAACGAACTCCATTGGTGTTCTATCTGAAATGAGCTTCCCAGATTTGTATCATCACCTTCTGCACCACTTGATGATTCTGCTTCAGTAATAGTTTGATCTGGAGATAGGATTGTTTCCCTAATGGGTGGGAGTTGTTACTTCAGGACCTGGGATTGGCATTTCACACTCTGTATGTATGTCTTGTTGGTCAATCAGGACCCCAGGTGGGTCACAAGTGAGAAGTGGTAGAACAGTATACTCATCCCATCTATCAAAATCTTCAACAGTTGGAATCTTTTTGCCAATAGCTTGAGTATTTGTGTTGACAGCATGAGAATTTGTACTGGAAGTTTCAACATTGTTTCCAACTGCTCCTGCAGAATACACAACAAAGCTCAGAGAATTTGTTAGTGAATCTAAATCAAACAACCAATCAGGACCAGTGCCTTTTACATTTGCAGTATTTTCATTAAACTCAACATTAGCACTTTCTTCAATGGTTTTAGAAACATTGTTATAGACCCTATAGGCTTTGCTTTGAGTAGAGTATCCTACAAAGAATCCTTCTTCAGCCTTACTTTGAAACTTACCAAAGTGAGTTTTAGTGTGTAAGATAGTGCATGAACAGCTGAATGGTTTTAGGAAGGCTACTAGGGGAATCCTATGATGGAATAGCTCATAGGGAGTTTTCCCTTGCGACTGTACAACTTGAACCCTATTTAGAACATAACATGTTGTATTTACTGCCTCTGCCCAGAAGGTCATTGGCAATTTGGAATAAGCTAGCATGGTTCCAGCAACCTCTATTAGAGTTCTATTCTTCCTCTCAGCTACACCATTTTGTTGTGGTGTTCTAGGAGCACTGTATTGTCTTGCAATTCCTTTGGACTCACAGAAACTGTTTAGGATATGATTTTTAAACTCAGTTCCATTGTCTGACCTGATCACCTTGACTTTTAAGTTAGATTGGTATTTTCAATTTTTTAAACTGATGTTGATAAGCATTAGGGATGGCTATTTGTAAAATAGTAAGAGTTTTGACTTCATTCATTCTAGCCTTTCTTTCAATCTCAGCTTTTGGAGGTGTTCTTTTTGGTTTGCCCTCAGCATGTAGTTCAGGGTCAACTGCAGGAGGATTTTCAACAGCTTCCCATAGGGCATATGTAACATCCTCTGATTTAATTTATTTTAATTGGATAATTAGATGAATTTTTGTATAATTAAGTTGAATTACGAAAATGATTATGTATTTGGATTATGAAAGTTGGTTGCTATTTTGAGAAATTATGAAGCTTTGGAATTTTGAATTATTATTATGGAGTGTTATGTTTTATAATTGCTAGTAAGGATAAAACTAAGATAAAATCAGTATTTAGTGGGATTAGATAAGTTGAGGGGTTAAAAGTGACAAAAGTTGAAATTATGGAATAAAAGGCTCTTAGTCTTTCATTTTGAACTATCTCATTCTCTCTCTATAACTCAAGCTCTCTCTCTCTAGAAATCTCTCTAAAATCTCTTCTGAAATTCGAATTTGCTGGAACAAAATTCGTGAATCCAAGCTGATTATTAACAAGATTTAGTCGGAATCAAGGTAAGAAATTACATTCTAAGTTTTGGGGTTTTATTTTGAATGTTTAAGGTTCAAAAAAATCGGATCTTTGAACTGAAAATCATTGTTGCATGTTGGGTAAATCAGTGGGAAATCAATAGTTGAACTGCATTGAAGGTCCAGAATCAAGAATCGTACCTCAATTCGTCCAAAAAGGTAACAAAATCTGAATTTTATGAAGTTTTTGGTGTTCTTGAGCTTTTACTCATTTTTTTGGTCAAATCTGGACAAAATTGGTTGTAAATGATATAGAAAATGATGTAGAAACGTTCAATATATGTTAGTATAGCATTATTATGGATTGCATGTTGCTAGGAATGAATTTATGGAAATTTTAGTGCAAAACCCGTAGCTGCGAAACTGCAAACCTGTTGGTGAACTCGGCGAGTTCTCAAGAACATTTGAATAAATCTTCATAAATTCATAAGTGTTGGATCCGAATTCGGATGAGACCCGAAATTATATTGGACCGAAATCAAATTAAGAACTGAACTCGGATGGACCCGAATTCGGATGGGTCAACCCAATTCGGATGGGTCCAAAATTCAGTGAAGGGTCCGAAATTCGGATAAGAACTCGGCGAGTTCTTTCATTTCACTGGGTAATTCGGATGGGTTTAAAAGGATCCGAATTTATAGTCAAATAAACACACTTTTGGGATATCTTTTGTACTATAATAAGGCATATAATGGAGGGTTAATTGGGAATAATAACACCTTGAATAACAGTTTATAATATGAGTTTCGGATGACGTTTCCGAATGTTGTAGCACTTTCGTTTATACAAGTTGATGTCAAACTGTTAAGGAACATATAATGATGATGTGTTTACCTTATGGAAATGAAACTGGTCCCTTGTGGTGTTGTTTAACCCACAGTGGTGGATCCGGTTGAAATTTCGAGGAGAGATAATATTGCTTAAAGATTAATAACGCACCCACTGTGAGTATCTTTGATTTTAACATTGCTGCATCTGCATTATGTTTGCATTGCCTGCTGAGGCATGTTGTTTGATATTCGTTTGGCACTCTACTAACATGCGTATATGTTGATGCACATTCATACTTGTTGCATGTCCGTTTATTCGTTGTGCATCCTTTCGATGGACCTGCGTGGTCGCATCTGTACTCTGATGTTACTGTGCTATATGACCAAGAGTTTGACACCTCTGTGGTCAGGATAGACAGTATGTCATCCCCGATGTAATGTCTGCCTCAGATGGTTGGTTTTCTTATGCCGAGTGTCAGCTCGAAGGAGCTGCGGCTCAGGTTTGCGTACCTTGGGTACGTGTGGAGTATACGATATGTGTTACCACGGTTACTCTGGGTGGCATCATAATGATTTGTAGAATGTGTAAAATCATATGGTATTCACTAAGAAATTCGCTTACCCCTTCAGTTGTTACATTTTACAGGAAAAGGGAAATCCGCTGCGGGACCATCTAGCTAGGACGTTTGTTGAAGCATTTGAAGATTCCTACTGTTTCACTTGGTATTCGGTTTATGAAATTACCGTTGTAATAAATTTGGGGATGATGTATTACTTTTGAGTTTGTAGACTTAGACGTGTAACCTATGTAGCACCGTAGGGTGTATGACAAATTTGTATTATTTTATTTTGTATTTTAATGCTTCCGCACTTTAATTAAGTTATCAGATCATTATGTAATAATAAATGTGGTGATTAATCCTGGGTGTATTGTAATGATGGTTAATGTGGCAAAAAGGGTGTCACAGCGAATGGTATCAGAGCAGTAGTTTGAGATTCAAGTGTCTGTGAGGTCTTGATCTCAAACATTAAGTGATGATATGTAGAGATTCTAAGTAATGATCTGAACTAAGATAGGTTACGATCTAGTAATCATAAGAATATTGACTATCATACGGGACAATTGGGTGGTGTCTATAAATTGATGACATGTTACTTAATAAGTTATATGTTTTATATTTCAGAACATGTCTGGAGGAGGAATGACACCAGAAGAGACGAGAGAAATGATGCTAGCCATGATGGCTGAGCTAAATCGGATGATTCAAGATCAGTTTCGGGCTCGAGATGAGGCCGAAGCTAAGCGAAGAGAAGACAAAAGGAAGAATAAGGAGGGAGGAAACAATGACGAGCAAGATGACAACACTGGGACATCTAATAAGCCCAGAGGTTGTCGGTTTAAGGACTTCAAGGGAAATGGAGCAGTCAAGTTCAATGGACTGGGTGATGCTGTTGCCGCACTGGAATGGATAACAGCCACTGAACGGACATTCCGAATCAGCGATTGTGCTGAGAAGGATATGGTCCGGTTCGCTACTGCAATGTTCACCAAGGATGCAGTAATGTGGTGGAACTCGATGGTGAATGCGTTAACTTTGGAGAAAGTATCTGTTATGTCGTGGGCTGAGTTCACTGAAGTTTTCACTCAGCAATATTGTCCGACTGATGAGCGTCGAAGACTTGAGGCAAAATTCATGACATTGATTCAGGGGACTAAGTCTGTGACCCAGTATGCGGTAGAGTTCACGAGGCTAAGTTTGTTCGCGCCTCATCAAGTGGATACTGAGGAAAGGAAAGTAACCAGGTTTGAGGCTGGTCTTGATTTGGAAATCCGAAGGGTGATGAGCAATGTACGCTACCTCACATTTGCTGGTCTATTGGAAGCCGCCAGAAATGTGGAACAGATTCTAAGTATGTCTGGATATGTGATGGGGTCCGCTGCTGCTTCAGCTAACACAACTCAACCTTCACCACCGAAACGTCAACGCGAAGGAGGCTACTCTGGTTCTTCACGATCATCGCAGTACTCGCCGCAACAGTCTTATCGCCGACAGTCTGGTTCTTCTGGTCGTGCACGTGCTTACTCTATCAACACCGAGCCACAGTATTGTAATAAGTGCCATCTGGAACATTTCGGCAAGTGCACAAACGGGCGTGCGTGTTTTTGCTGCGGAGAGTTGGGTCACTTTCAGAATGAATGCACACGGAAATCTGATGCTTGCCATAAGTGTGGGGTATGGGGGCACTATAGTCAAGAATGCTCCAGCAACTGCTGCTCCATCGACAACACGATCATCTGGGGGATCTAGTGGTGGTTCAGTCAACCGCCGGAACCAGCCACAAAGGGCACCGGCTCGTGCATTTCAGATTACTGCGGAGGAGGCTAGGGAAAACCCCGAGGTGGTTACTGGTATGTTTATTGTTAATTCCATGCCTGCACGAGTTCTTTTCGATTCGGGTGCCAACCGCTCGTTTGTATCTACTATGTTTGCACAACAACTTGCCATGCCTTTATCTAAGCTATCTGCTGTACTAGATATTGAAACTGCTAGTAATACTCTAGTCAAAGTTGATCATTCCTTAGTGATTGAAGATGTAGTCTTCAATTTGGACTTGATTCCGATCGAGTTTAGTGAAATTGATGTAATTATCGGGATGGATTGGTTGATAGAGAATGAAGCCCACATAGTATGTAAGAAGCGGATGATAAAAATAACTACTCCGGAGGGGCGTGAGATCTGTATTTATGGAGATAGGAAAAGTGGGGATTTGTGTTTGTTGACTATTGCAAAAGCTCAAAAGCTTGTTGCAAAGGGATGTGACGCCTACTTAGCATATGCTATTGATGCTAAGGCTGAGAAGAAGACGTTGGCCGATGTGCCTGTTGTATCACAACTCCCGGATGTGTTTCCGGAAGACTTGTCTGGCGTGCCGCCTGAGAGACAAGTGGAATTTCGCATTGACTTGATCCCTGGAGCTGCACCGGTAAGCCGTTCTCCGTATCGCCTTGCTCCTACTGAAATGAAAGAGATGATGACACAACTCCAGGAGTTGTTGGACAAGGGCTTCATTCGACCGAGTTCATCGCTGTGGGGAGCTCCGGTATTGTTTGTGAAGAAGAAAGATGGCACCATGAGGATGTGCATCGACTACCGGGAGCTGAATAAATTGACAATTAAGAACAAGTATCCGCTGCCGCGGATAGATGACTTGTTTGATCAGTTACACGGGGCTTGTGTCTTTTCTAAGATCGACTTGAGGTCGGGATATCATCAGCTGAAAGTTCGAGAGGAGGATGTGCCTAAGACAATATTCAGAACTCGGTATGGGCATTACGAGTTTTTGGTGATGCCATTCGGGTTAACCAATGCCCCGGCTGTTTTTATGGATTTAATGAACCGAGTTTGTAGACCGATGCTAGATAAGTCGGTGATTGTGTTCATTGACGATATTTTGGTGTATTCAAAGTCTGAGGCCGAACATGCTGATCATTTAAAGGAATTGCTAGAACTGCTAAGAAAAGAGAAGTTGTATGCCAAGTTCTCAAAATGTGACATGTGATTTCGGGGGTGTAACGACCTAAACTTAATCAACGATCATTAACAAAGCTTAACGTTAACTATAAGCTAAATGGAATTATTTTAAGAGATTTAAAATATAAATTTATAAAACAAGTAATAAATTGTTATTTAGTTAATAAAAGTCAAGTGGGTTAAAATTATAAATGTATTAGGTTGATTTAAAGAAAAGCAACTTTTTGTGGTTAAATTATAAAGAATGAAACTTGAAATTTATATAAATCCCTAAAATGAGACTTAATGCTCATTATCATCAAAATAAATTCTCCTGCTCTTCTCTCCTATATATATGGTTTCATCAACAAGAATCATCATCAAATTGTTGTAATAAATTTAGAGATTTGAAGCAAGAATCAAGAATCAAGTCAAGAAATTAACAAGACAACAACTAGCATCAAGATTTCTACAAGATTATGTCAAGATACAAGGTAAATTTCAAGGTTCTTGATATATATATATATATATATATATATATATATATATATATATATATATATATATATATATATATATATATATATATATATATATATATATATATATATATATATATAGGGTTGAGATCATTGCAGAACCTTAATTTAGTGCAGAACCATAGAACCAATCTAAACCATTAGATTATAATATAACACTAGGGATAAGATGGTAATTATACAATTAACATTGAATTATATAATGAACGTATATGCAGTGTTGCATCGACGTTAAATATACGGTATCAAAGTGTTCATTCGATATCGAATGATCTCATGATCTCACCATGATATATTGCATCGTGGTCTGGGTAAAATTTTTTTTACGAAAAATAAAAAAATATATATCATAATCGTTCTCGTTAAATCCACCAACTTTGACTACTACTTGTGACTATTATTTTGGCTCTGTTAGTAATGAACGTATATGCAATGTTGCATTGACGTTAAATATACGATATCAAAGTGTTCATTCGATATCGAATGATCTCATGATCTCACCATGATATATTGCATCGTGGTCTGGGTAAAATTTTTTTTACGAAAATTAAAAAATATATATCATAATCGTTCTCGTTAAATCCACCAACTTTGACTACTAATTGTGACTATTATTTTAGCTCTGTTAATAATGAGTGTATATGCAGTGTTGCATTGACGTTAAATATACGATATCAAAGTGTTCATTCGATATCGAATGATCTCATTATCTCACCATGATATATTGCATCGTGGTCTGGGTAATTTTTTTTTACGTAAAATAAACATGTAAAATTTTTTCGAAAAAAATATATCATGACCGGTCTCGTTTAAAGAGTATAAAATTCTCGTTTTTATGGTATAATTTTTTTGATTTAAAAATTAATAATATTAATGTTATTTTAATTTAAAGAAAAAAGATATTTATTTTGCTAATGTCAATCTTTTTGCTATTTCCAATCTTTTCCTTTTTTACCCCTCCAAGAATTAAAATATCACTATTACCAATCTTTTTTTCACTAATTCCAAACTTAACTCTTTTAATCAAGACCATTAGATTATTCTAATCTATGGACGATATTGGTTCTACAGTTCTACACTAAAATTAGGTTCTGCAATGATCCCATCTCTCTCTCTCTCTCTCTCTATATATATATATATATATATATATATATATATATATATATATATATGTTATTTTCAGTGAATTGAGAATACATATTTCAGCTTCAAAAATCATGAAATTAAGCAATCTTAAAGTGTTTAAAAATCAGATTTTAACACATGCATGTTATTTTCATATGGTTGATCATGCATGTGTGCAAATATATAACTTAATTCCATAAGATTGAAAATGAAACTAAATGTGCTGTTGTATTCTTTATTTGTGTTTCTACCGTAAACGAGAAGGCCAAGAAACCAGTGGCCTTCGGCCATAGTTTGAGCATTATTGTGTGTGTTTTGCATGGATTAGAAACCTCAATTAAACCTATGAATCCGGCTAAGGTAGAAGCGGTAAGGAATTGGGAGTCGCCTCGTTCATCTACTGAAGTTAGAAGTTTTCTGGGGTTGGCGGGCTATTATAGAAGGTTTATCAAGGATTTTTCAAAGATTGCAGTTCCTTTGACTGCTTTAACGAAGAAGAATGCACCGTTTGTCTGGGAAACCGTGCAGCAAGAGGCGTTTGATGTTTTGAAGAAGACGTTAAGTGAAGCACCGATACTTGCCCTACCAGAGGGTAATGAGGACTTTGTTGTATACACGGATGCTTCGAGGTTGGGACTTGGTGCGGTATTGATGCAGCGCGGGAAAGTAATAGCGTATGCCTCGAGACAACTTAAGCAGCATGAAAAGAACTACTCAACTCATGATCTTGAGTTGACAGCTGTCATATTTGCACTGAAACTGTGGAGACAGTATCTCTATGGAACTAAGTGTCAGTTATACACGGATCATAAGAGCCTGAAGTACATCTTCAGCCAAAAAGAACTTAAAATGGGGCAGAGACGTTCGATGGAACTAATAAAGGATTATGACTGTGAAATCCTTTACCATCCTGGAAAGGCTAACGTGGTAGCCGATGCTTTGAGTCGCAAAGCATATGCTAAGGATTGCTGCTACATGTTGACATCTACTATGTTAGCATCCACGATTATTGATGATGTCAATGCCGCTCAAGAGGAAGCCTTGAAAGACGAAAATGTTGGTGCTGAAGATATAAGGGTGCAAATGAAGAATATGGAAACTAGTGAATCGGGTTTGAAAGGAATTTACGGAAGAATCTGGGTGCCAAAGTATGGAGGCATGAGAAATGTGATAATAGAAGAAGCTCATCAATCGAAATTTTCTATACATCCCGGGAGCACAAAGATGTACAACGAGCTGAAAGCAGACTTTTGGTGGCCGGGATTAAAGAAAGACATAGGTCTATACGTGGAGAGATGCAGAACTTGTCGGTTAGTGAAAGCCGCACATCAGCAACCATACGGTAGTTTGCAACCGCTTCCCATTCCGGAATGGAAGTGGGAGCATATCACTATGGACTTTGTCACAAAGTTGCCGAAAACTAGGCGTCAACACGATGCAATTTGGGTGATAGCTGATCGGTTAACTAAGTCCACACACTTTATACCGATTCGGGAAAGCTATTCATTGGAAAAGTTGGCTCACATTTACATGGACGAGATTGTTTCTAGACATGGAGTACCAAAGTCCATTGTATCGGACCGGGACAGCCGATTTACTTCCAACTTTTGGTCGGCTTTACAACAAAGGTTGGGTACGAGGATAGCAATGAGTACCGCCTACCGTCCGCAAACTGATGGTCAGAGTGAGCGGACCATCCTAACGCTTGAAGATATGATGCGGTCGTGCATATTGGATCTCGGTGGTAATTGGGACGATCATTTGCCACTGATCGAGTTTTCATATAATAATAGTTACCACGAGACGATAAAGAAGGCACCGTTTGAGGCGTTGTATGGGAGGAGGTGTAGGACTCCTACATGTTGGAGGGAAACCGGTGAAACGCCGATTGCTGGGCCGGCATTATTGTAGGAAACGAATGAGAAGATTCAGTTGGTGAGACAGAATATGAAGGCGGCCCAGGATCGTCAGAAGAGTTATTACGACAGGAGGCATAAACCAATCAGTTTTGATGTAAATGATTGGGTTTATTTGAAGGTGTCACCTATGAGAGGTGTTACACGTTTTGTAAAGAGAGGAAAGTTGGCTCCGAGATTCGTCGGACCATTCAGAATTATCGAGAAAATAGGAAATCAGTCTTATCGCTTAGAGTTACCTGAAGAAATGTGGGGCATACACCCGGTGTTCCATGTGGGGAACCTTAGAAAGTCGTTCACAACCGAAAACGAAGATTGGGCTGATCATACTGAGCTGCAGATTGATGAAAGGATTCGGTATGTTGAAGAGCCGGAGTGTGTATTAGATACTAAAGTAAAGAAGTTGAGAAGCAAGGAGATAGAGATGGTGCTTGTACGATGGAAGCATCATAAATGAGCGAATCATACGTGGGAGCCTAAGTCTGAAATGTCGAAGAAGTATCCGCAATTGTTCGAATCCGAGTAACTTCGAGGACGAAGTTGAGCGTGGTGGAGCCCATGCTGTAACACTCTCAGATTTAATTTATTGTAATTGGATAATTAGATGAATTTTTGTATAATTAAGTTGAATTACGAAAATGATTATGTATTTGGATTATGAAAGTTGGTTGCTATTTTGAGAAATTATGAAGCTTTGGAATTTTGAATTATTATTATGGAGTGTTATGTTTTATAATTGCTAGTAAGGATAAAACTAAGATAAAATCAGTATTTAGTGGGATTAGATAAGTTTAGGGGTTAAAAGTGACAAAAGTTGAAATTATGGAATAAAAGGCCCTTAGTCTTTCATTTTGAACTATCTCATTCTCTCTCTATAACTCAAGCTCTCTCTCTCTAGAAATCTCTCTAAAATCTCTTCTGAATTTCGAATTTGCTAGAACAAAATTCGTGAATCCAAGCTGATTGTTAACAAGATTTAGTCGGAATCAAGGTAAGAAATTACATTCTAAGTTTTGGGGTTTTATTTTGAAAGTTTAAGGTTCAAAAAAATCGGATCTTTGAACTGAAAATCATTGTTGCATATTGGGTAAATCAGTGTGAAATCAATAGTTGAACTGCATTGAAGCTCCAGAAACAAGAATCGTACCTCAATTCGTCCAAAAAGGTAACAAAAGCTGAATTTTATGAAGTTTTTGGTATTCTTGAGCTTTTACTCATTTTTGGTCAAATCTGGACAAAATTGGTTGTAAATGATATAGAAAATGATGTAGAAACGTTCAATATATGTTAGTATAGCATTATTATGGATTGCATGTTGCTAGGAATGAATTTATGGAAATTTTAGTGCAAAACCCGTAGCTGCGAAACTGCAAACCTGCTGGTGAACTCGGCGAGTTCTCAAGAACATTTGAATAAATCTTCTTAAATTCATAAGTGTTGGATCCGAATTCGGTTGGGACCCGAAATTATATTGGACCGAAATCAAATTAAGAACTGAACTCGGATGGACCCGAATTCGGATGGGTCAACCCAATTCGGATGGGTCCGAAATTCAGTGAAGGGTCTGAAATTCGGATAGGAACTCGGCGAGTTCCTGTCCTACTCGGCGAGTTCTTTCATTTCATTGGGTAATTCGGATGGGTTTAAAAGGATCCGAATTTATGGTCAAATAAACACACTTTTGGGATATCTTTTGTACTATAATAAGGCATATAATGGAGGGTTAATTGGGAATAATAACACCTTGAATAACAGTTTATAATATGAGTTACGGATGACGTTTCCGAATGTTGTAGCACTTTCGTTTATACAAGTTGATGTCAAACTGTTAAGGAACATATAATGATGATGTGTTTACCTTATGGAAATGAAACAGGTCCCTTGTGGTGTTGTTTAACCCACAGTGGGATACTTTGTGGATCCGGTTGAAATTCCGAGGAGAGATAATATTGCTTAAAGATTAATAACGCATCCACTGTGAGTACCTTTGATTTTAACATTGCTGCATCTGCATTATGTTTGCATTGCCTGCTGAGGCATGTTGTTTCATATTCGTTTGGCACTCTACTAACATGCGTATATGTTGATGCACATTCATACTTGTTGCATGTCCGTTTATTTGTTGTGCATCCTTTTGATGGACCTGCGTGGTCGCATCTGTACTCTGATGTTACTGTGCTATATGACCAAGAGTTTGACACCTCTGTGGTCAGGATAGACAGTAAGTCATCCCCGATGTAATGTCTGCCTCAGATGGTTGGTTTTCTTATGCCGAGTGTCAGCTCGAAGGAGCTGCGGCTCGGGTTTGCGTACCTTGGGTACGTGTGGAGTATACGGTATGTGTTACCGCGGTTACTCTGGGTGGCATCATAATGATTTGTAGAATGCGTAAACTCATATGGTATTCACTAAGCAATTCGCTTACCCCTTCAGTTGTTACATTTTACAGGAAAAGGGAAATCCGCTGCGGGACCATCTAGCTAGGACGTTTGTTGAAGCATTTGACGATTCCTACTGTTTCACTTGGTATTTGGTTTATGGAATTACCGTTGTAATAAATTTGGGGATGATGTATTACTTTTGAGTTTGTAGACTTAGACGTGTAACCTATGTAGCACCGTAGGGTGTATGACAAATTTGTATTCTTTTATTTTGTATTTTAATGCTTCCGTACTTTAATTAAGTTATCAGATCATTATGTAATAATTTATGTGGTGATTAATCCTGGGTGTATTGTAATGATGGTTAATGTGGCAAAAAGGGTGTCACAGCATAGTCGATGAATTGAATGTGCTGTTAAATCCTGAGTTTCCACATCTCGAACTCAGTGGGTTTGAGCATAGGCACTTTAAGTCCTTGCCCAGATCCACTACTGCTATTTTCAAACTCCATTGCAGAAAAACAAAAGTGTTAAACGATGAAAGTTTCTGACTTTGAAAATAAAGAATAACAAATAAAACCTGTGGCTCTGATACCACTTGTCAAGATCAAAATCACCTAAGATTAACTGGTTTTAATAGATCATAGTTTAAACCAATAACCTTGTTCTGAATCAAAGTCCAATTAAGAAGTTTGCGGAATAACACTTAATTGTTTTAAGAAAACTTTCAGAATTATAAAGAACAAATAATCAAATAAACACAATCAATATCAAAACCTTTATATTGCCAAATCTCTGATTACAATCACCTCTAATCTTTTTGATTAGACGAAGAATACAGACTGTTCTTAGGGTTTTACAACCTTAGAGGCTTTAAAGCTTATATCAGAATGCAATTACAATATAAAAAAACTTAAGCACCACAAGTTACATTAGAAAGACCTAGTCTATCTATATTTATAGCCTTCTGATTTGTTTCCTTGACGAACTGTGATTTCTCTGGTAGTAGATATGCTTGGAAGATCTTCAAATCTTGAAATATATATATATATATATATATATATATATATATATATATATATATATATATATATATATATATATATATATATATATATATCACTTCCTGAATTTTAGCACTTCCTGTTATCTATCTGTTGAGCAGCTTGAACTTTAACTCTGGTAGCTTGAACTTTTGAACTAGCAGCTCGAGTTTGTTGAACTGGCAGCTCGAACTTTTTAATTACACAGAAATACTACTAACAGCTTGAGAAATCCTAACTAACAGCTTGACATACTTTGATTATTTCCCAACAATTTTTTTTAAAAAAACATGGGCCGAATTTTCTATTTTCAAATTTGAATATAAATTTGAATTTTGGAATTCAAATTACACTTTAAAAACTTCCGAGCACTGTTCACTTTCTCCCAAACTTTCTCTCGATATTTCTTCATCAAGAAGTAATCTTCATCCGTTATTCAAGATTTTGTGTTGAAATTTGTAAGTATATTCGTCTGAATGTTAATATGTTTTTGTATTTTTCAGTTTATTTGTTCGAGTTTGGTGTTCATATTTGTGACTGTGTGTCAATGTGTGTAAATGTCAAATTGTTAATTTGTGTTGCAAATCTAAAATTGAAAGTATGGTTGTGAGTATAATGTTCAGATAAGCTTGAATATCAAATTTCAAGTCTTATAACACACCATATAACATTTAATTTGAGTTTGAAATTCAAATTTTTTTGAGTTCTTGAACAAACTGTAAATCGGATTTTTGATGCATAAAATGATGTTTTTGGGAAAACATCAGTAAAGGAAAGATGTTCAAAATATATTTTCGAGTAGGATTGTGTAAAAGGTTAGGTCAAAATGTCCCTGGAATAAAATTTTTGAATTTCCAGAAGCAAAATGGAACTTAGAACACTTTCTTATGTTCAAACTCGATCAAAGGATTAAACGATAAAAATCTAGGTTTAATCGAGTTGGACAACAAGGTATTCGAGAAAATAGTTAGTGTAGATCGAGTTTGAAAAGAACCTTTCGAGGAAAGCTTAAGTTTCACTCGAGTTTGATAAAATTTGGACTTAGAAAAGTTTACGTCAATCAAACTCGATTGAAACATTGACCGAGAATACTCACGTTTTAATCGAGTTGGGCTATGTTTTGTCCGAGAAAACTATGGTTTCATGCGAGTTTGTTGTCAAAGGGACTTAGTATTTTTCAAGTAATTCCAACTCGATCCAAAGGTCATTCTAGGATCATTCAAGTTCTTTTCGATTTTGGTGTAAGTTCATTCGACAAATTCCAAGGGTCTTTCGAGTTGAATCATACCTCATTCGAGAAACTATACACTTTACCCGAGTTGTAATCTGTTTAATCTGAGTTGACTTGTGTTTCATTCGAGTTTATCATTTAGTCAACCGAGTTTGCTTGTGACTAATTCGAGTTGGTTCACATGTCATACGAGTATGCTCATGACTCATTCGAGTTTGTTCCTTCATAATTCGAGTTTGGAGTCAAATTTCAAATTTTTCTAAGTGGGAATTTTCAACTTTCAGAGAAATCTCACATTTTTCGAGAAAATTTTTAAAATCTGTGTTTTATTAACCTTGTCTCTTAACGATTGACTTTGGAGTTCTAACAATAATATTTTAATATTATTGTCTGGAATCCCGATGCTTTAAACAATAAAACACATATTTTTCTAATTTCTTGTTGAATGTTTTATTTCTCTATCTGTAGGATTAAATTTCTTTACCTGACATATCTAACATGTTTGCTATTTTTACAGGTAACAAATGGCATCTCAATCACCCACCCATAACTCTAACTCTTCAGATTCACACTTTTCTTCAAACCACACTTTTGTATCAAAACTTGTTAAATCTGCATCTGTTACAAGACCATCCCCTTCATCTCCAATCCCTGAAACCCAATTAGTCAAAACCAAACACTGCCTATCCCTACTAGAAACACAATCACTGTTTCGATCCAAATGTCATAAAAGTTAGCCATCCGGTGATTGTGGAAATCCTTAAAGGTCACCCTCTTGGTTACCTGTTGAAATATAAACCATCAATTCCTCTTGTCTACCTAAATCAATTCTAGCACACGATCAAATTCGTGCCTGCTGAAGGAGACCCTCATTTCAAGGTCACAATTGACCAATTCAAAGCTAAAATCACATTAGCCAGACTATGCCATAATTTATTTTTACCAAGACGTATTAACACACTAAATTTCCCAGAGCTGGCAGATTTTGAAGACTTTGTTTCTAATAATCAACTATGTCATGATCTTATATGTCTGGGTTATTCCAAACCACTTGAGAAAAGTTCAAAGTTTCACAGAATGGACTAAATGGAGAATGGTAAACATTGTTCGGCATGATCAACAGGTGTATGACCTCAAAACATACCGGTATAGATCGAGGGAGCATTCACTGTTTGAGATTATTTCATGGAATTTCTTTTGCCAAGTATTATGATTTTGCACAATTTATTTGGGAAGATCTGAAGGAGGTAGTATTGGCAAAGACAACGAACAGAGCGAGAAAATTTGTGCCATTGCAAAGGTTTAAACAGAATTTGATTAGAGGCATCTTAAGGGCAAACGAGAAAATTGCAAAAAGATCAAATGCTCAGAAATGCCAAGACCTATGATGAGTCTTCATAAAGTTCAAGATGCTCCTAATGCAAATGTCATGCCAATTCTGGAAGAGTTGTTAAAGTATGCTGATCCTGAAGCAGAAACTGTGAGATTGTATAAACTAGATCATGCTCTAATTGAAACTCAAGAGCCGAGTTTTCATATCCAAGGAGCCATAGGTGAGCAGGTACAACAACATGGGGTTGATGTGCAGGGAAGCCAAATTGAGACTGAGGGTGTTGCGGAGGAAGTAAGGGAAGGTGAGAGTGAATCAGATTCTGAACGTACTTTATCAAACATTCCAGAAGCTGGAAATGAGGGTGAAGAGGATGATGATGATGATGGTAATAATGATGATTTGGGAGGTGATGGTGGAGTTGAGATATCTCCAATAGTGAGCTTACCATAAAAAGAGATGGATGAAGTGGTGAGTGTGAGGGAGACCCAAACCTTAAATAGTTGGGTAGTCACATCCACTGTTAGCTCTCCTTTGAGAGTTAGCATTGAAGAAACCAGTATCCCACTGGTGATTGCACACCCCTCTAGCCACTCATCTCCTTCCCAATAAGGAGATGTTTCAATTGTTCACCGGGAATTAACACATACACTATCCTGGGATCCTTTGGATACCATGGATATTAAACTAAATACACAACTGCCCGACTGTACGTTTCTTCATGTACAAGTCTTAGAACCTATACACAATAGGACACTATAGTCAGTTTCATGTGTTGAAACAAGTACAGAAGGACTTCGTGTCCTTGTCGGAACAACCACAATGTTGGAAGCATCTGTTGCTCCTTCACTTAAAATGGTTGGAAGTCCTGTCAGAGCTACAACTTTGCCATCTCTGAGCAAAGGCCACATGGAGGTTCTTTTTACAAGTTCAACTGTTGTGACAACTGGACGTCTAAGTGACCCAGTAGTTACTCTGTTAGCCTTCGTTACTGAATCCAAGCCGAATGAAGCAATTAGTTGAGTCACAAGTCAAATGACAACTCAATATTCAGAGTTGATGGCTCAAATGACAAATATTCAAAGATTGCTGAAAGGAAAGGCGGCTCCTGAGGTTGTAGTAGAAGATGAGCCACAAATTTCAAACAAAGAGCTAAGAGACTATTGTTTTGAATAATTTGATGAAATGAGAGACAGGATGATGAGTTTGGAACACAGTAGTGAGTGCTCTAGGTTCATTATCTGAAAGACTATCTTCTGTTGAATAGATCTGTAAAGCTCAAGCTTCAACTCCTAAAGCATGATGATCATGATGAAGACTCCAATGATGCTCCTTATGAGGGGAAGAAGAGGATGAAGCTTGGAGAAATTGAGACTGGACTTCAAATGGTTGCTTATACTGGGAAAGAAAAAGAGACAGGAGGTGAAGATGTCGGAGAAGCTGAGGGTTCAAAAGAAAAACCAGTTGATGCTCAGAGTGAGCTGGGATTGATTCTTTATGAAGATGTTCCAGTTCCTTTAAGTATTCAATTTGGTATTTACAATTTTGAAGAATATGATGTATCAGACAACGAAGAAGAAGAAGTATTAAGAGTTGAGGGATCAGAACAAGAAATTGAAGTATCTAATGATGATGAAGTTTTTGATTAATCTGTTGAGACATTGAGAGCGGAGAAGATTGTTCACGAGGAGGAGTTAGTAGAGGAGATTTTGAGAGATGATGTGCCAACACCAACGATTGAAAAACCTGCAGTGAAGGCTACAGTCAAAGAGGAATATGATCCAATTCCTGTTGAGGATGTGATGCCCCAATCAGTCCAAGAGCTGAATGAAGTGGTGGTAATGGATAAATTTTTCAAGACTTACATTCTGGCTGATGAGTCAGAGAGACAGCATCATTTGAGGTTTGCTATGCAAGAAGTGGTGCAGAAAGAGATAAATGACATGTTGACATTCCTTGTACTTTCTTGAAGCTATTCAAATTTATTGAGCCAAACATGCCAAATCTGGTGAACTATGCTTACTTTATACAAAATAAAGCTCAACGAATTGAAGAAGTAAGAAGTGAATTCAGGATAGTTGATCTGGTGAAGATTGAGAAAGATCGGTTTGTGAAAATCTTCAATCCAACGTTCATTGTGACTAGAACTGACGGGAATACTTATGTTTTCAGTGAAGCAGACTTGTTTGATCTAAATTTGGTGGATGTTGAAAACTTGTTTGATGAGCTGTGCCGAAACAAAAGAGAAGAATTTTGTCGTTTTGCACTAAAGGCTCTATTTCACTTTATGCATACGAAGCTGGTTCTTATGTATGTACAAGATCTTCAAATCGGAGTTGAGCGAGGAATGAGGAGAATTAACATCACTGCACCAAATCCTTTCATCAAGTATATGGAAAATCTCAAAGAATTCAAGTTGTTATGGCTAAGCATCCGGTGGTGATTTATAAAGATAAAGATCAATAGAAGAGAGCCATGCAGAGTGTTGATTTAAACAAATACTGTAATGGCACATTGCAGAAGGTGATGACTGGGCTTGAAGGAAAACTTGCAGCTGATTTAAAGAGAAAAACAAAGAAAGGAGGTCTGAGTTCATATGATAGAAAATTGATTATGGAGTTTATTGCAAAGATTGAATGGAGGCTGATGAACCGAAAGAGCATAAGGAGATTCGAGATGAAGCTTGGGCTAAAAGACTAAAGACTTATATTCATTCATAAAAGGGGGAGATTGTTAGGAATATCTTTAGTTTATGAAAGAATATAATTCTAGGGTTGTTTTTGTAATATGTCAATAGTTTCTTTGTATATAAATAGAAAGGGTCAGGTACTGTTTAGGTATGGGTTCGTACACAATTACATAGAGTTGATTTTGTCTTGTACGAAAAGTCAGACCTAGGGTTCAGTGCATTCATTGCTCACATTTTATTTCTAATTTTGGTGGAATCAAATCATTTGGTTAGTTGCATCTGATCTTGATTTTAATTGTTCGTATATTGATTGTGATTGAATTTACTGAATAACATACACGATTTTTAGAGATGTTTAAGTCTACTTAAAAATTATACAAAAACAGAAGTCCAGAAGGTTGAGCAGATTGCACACCTTTCTTGCATGGACTGTTTGGAGGGTCAAAACTCAATGGATTTGAGTTCAACCACATCCATTTGAAATTTAACTCATAATACTAAATTCCAGAAGTAAATTCAAGTTATTTGGAGCATTATTTGGGAGTTATGGTATTTACAAGTCACATGAACATTCTGCCTGATTTTTACTTTTTGCACACTTAACTTTAAAAATACGTTTGCATACCCAAATCTAACTAGATTTTCTTGAAACCAGTTGGGTTGGAAACATAACTCATTAAATTAAAATCTGGAAAAGAAATCAGGTCATTTGATGCTATAATGAGTGAGATATGACCACTTGAAGTGGTGAGTGGAAAGCTGTCCGAAACATCTTGAAGACCGCATGCATTTTCTTGAAAGATCAAACACTTGCATGTTTATAAATCCGAAATTTAGAAGTTTTGAACTCATTTTACTGCATAAAGATGGTGTGAGGTATCTTCATAAAACAGTCACCCCACATAAAACTCAAAGAGTGTGGGATTTTTAGTGTTTGAACCTTGCTACACCATGCATGTGTATTTTTGAGTTCATTTAACCTTCTACTTATTCTTGACATGGGTTTGAACATGGATTTTCATCATTTTTAGACACATTTCATGTCTTTGATGAATAATCTATGAATATCAAGATTCAAGAAGGTTTTTGAAAGAAAAAGTAGGTGAAAGATGATAAAAATTCAATATAACATAAGAAAAGAAGAAGGAGATTGCAACTAGTGTTCATGAAAGTTGCATGAACACTTGTTCTTACCTAGAACTTCAATTTTTGTGATTTTTGGGAGGAAGGTGATGGATAATTTCAGCAATATTTTTGAAGGAAAAAGGGGTTTTTCTTGCGAGAGAAACTAGAGAGAGAAGTAGTGGATAACAGAATGAAGAAAGAGTGAGTGTTAGTGGGATTTTATAGAAATTCCTCCTCTTTTGTTCTTCTCTTTGGCTGGCCCTAAAGGGTCAAAAATCTGATTTGTTTTGTTTTTTTTAAGTTGTAATGATATTTATATAAGAGTTGGTTGCTTGTTTCTGCATAGAGTGTAAAGTTTATGCTCATTTTCTTACTAGTTTGTGACATAAATAACCTTTTTGAAATGTGTAAGTTATATTTATCTACTTTTTATCTTTCAAATTTATATTTCTCTTAGTTATTATTATTTATGTAAACTTTTATAAGTTTGTTTCTATTTTAGTTAAATATCACAATACGAATGTCATTCTTCAAATCTTTAATTATTCTTGTTACTTATGTTTGCTTTAATTACTAATCGAATTCAAAATTATGTGTTATTGTATTTTGAATTATTATTAGCTTGTTATGTTTATCCATTAATTATACTTTCCGGCATTGTATGAAGATTATCAGAAAAATATGCGCCGAACGTAGAATACTAAGTAAACTATCGAGGTTTAGCAAATGTCTACGACTTAGGTTCTAATTGGAAGTCTAAATAACTAATTGAGTGTTTGAAAAGTAATTTAGTAGATATATCGGTGTCTAACCTGAAATGTTAAATTGACAGTTGTCACAATCTTCCCCCATTAGATGAATTTCGGGACGAAATTCAGATTAGTGATCTGAGTGTTGTGACTTTTCGAATGAATGAGGATACTTGCTTTGCATGGCGTCTTCTCGTTCCCAAGTAAACTCAGGTCCTTGCTTTGCGTTCCAACGAACTTTAACAATGGTGATTTTATGTCGCCTGAGTTTCTTAACTTCTCTATCAATGATTTCTACGGATTCCTCTCGGCAAAGTAGCTTGTCATCAACTTGGATTTCATCAGTCGGGACAACCAATGGGTCTTCAGCTACACACTTCTTAAGATTTGGTACGTGAAAAACATTATGAATAGCACTTAAGTCTGCAGGTAGCTCGAGTTTGTATGCCACTGGACCAATCCTTTTTAGAATCTTAAATGGTCCAATGTATCGAGGACTTAGTTTGTCGTTCTTTCCGAATCGAACTTGTCCTTTCCATGGTGATACCTTTAGGAATACATTGCTCCCCACTTCAAATTCCAAGGGTTTCCTTCGGTTATCCGCGTAACTCTTCTGTCGATCCCTAGCCGCCTTAAGTCTATCTCTAATAATCGAGATTTTATCAGTAGTTTCTTGAATGATTTCAGGTGTGGTCAGTTATATTTCTCCTACCACCAACCAGCTAAGAGGTGAACGACATCTACGTCCGTACAACGCTTCATATGGGGCACATCCGATGCTGGTATGGTAGCTATTATTGTAAGATAACTCAATTAAGGGTAAGTGCACATCCCAACTACCTTTGAATTCCATCACGCATGCCCGAAGCATGTATTCTAGCGTTTGAATCGTACGTTCACTCTTCCCATCCGTGTGTGGGTGATATGTCGTACTCAAATCTACTTGAGTACCTAATGCCTTTTGAAGAGAACGCCAAAATCATGACGTAAACGACTATCTCTGTCCGAAATGAAGGAGATTGGTACTCCATGATGGGTAACAATTTTGTTAATGTATATTTACGCGAGCTTTTCCATCTTGTAGCTCCCGAATGGGTATGAAATGTGCTGATTTTGTCAACCGATCCATGATGACCCAAATGGAATCATGTCCTCTGATAGTCTTGGGCAACCTTGTAACAAAGTCCATTGTAATCCCTTCCCATTTCCACTGAGGAATTTCCGGTTGTTGCAACAGTCCCGAGGGTTTCTGGTTTTCAGCCTTGACCTTTGCACAAGTTAGACATTTACTTACACATGAGGCAATGTCCTTCTTCATTCCCGGCCACCAGTAGTATTCTTTCACATCCTTGTACATCTTGTCGGACCCTGGGTGTATGGAGTATCTGGATTTATGAGCTTCTGTCAGAGCTACATTTCTAAGATTGTGAATTTTTGGAATCTTGATTTTTGAAATACAGCACCCCATCTGATTTGGACTCCAATCTTTGTTCCAAACTATGCAATCCATCATCCTTATGTTTTCCGTCCTCATTGCTTCTTTCAGTGCCTCAAGGCTTTTTGTCTTTATACTGGTCTGTACTTGCATAACTGTTGCTAGGATACATACCGACCTATACCCTCATTCTCCTTGACATGTCAGTCTCTACACCAACTCCTTCTTGGTGGCTTCTCACTTCGCATTCTAAATCACTAAGAAACTCCATCCAGTTGGTTTTCCTAACAAAATCTTGCACCATTAATCCAAGTGCTCGCACCCTCATAGGTTTTACCTTCTCCTTTCTGCTAAAGGCATCGGCTACTACGTTAGCCTTGCCCGGGTGGTACCGAATTTCGCAATCGTAGTTACTAAGCAACTCTACCCGTCTCCTTTGCCTCATGTTGAGCATCTTTTGGTCAAGAATGTGCTGCAGACTCTTGTGATCGGTGTATATAGTGCATTTGGTGCCGTACATATAATGTCCCCAGATTTTTAGAGCGAAAACCACTACTCCTAACTCCGAATCGTGAGTTGTATAATTCTTCTCGTGAACTTTTGTTAGGCACAAAAAGGCCTCAATCAAACCTGTTCTATATCATAGGGGGAGATTATAAATCAAACTTATTTGATACTCTTAAAAGGTATAATTTAAGGCTTGTTAATGCCTTATTGAAACCTGATAAGTGATTTTCAATATTAGTCAAAGTTGCTCATCCTGTTACATTAGTTGTAACTTAGGTGGATTGCTCAAATTGTCCTATTCTGTTGGACAGGCTGGACATGAACTTTCTACGCTGCTCATGCTTGTTGAGCAGCTTGGACCAAAACTAAGTGTTCTATTCTTTGTTAATAGGTTATACACTTTATGGAATTTGTTTCCATGTCACCATGTATTGTCTTGGACGAAAAGATCAGTTTGCAAGTAGAAGACAAAGTGGAAAATCTTAAGCTGCTTACACTGCCCAAGCTGTTCTGATATATGAAGACAAAGTGGATATTTGAAATAGGTGACAGACCATTTCTTATATCAAAATGGCTTTACAAGAAGAGAAAATGATTAAGCATTCCTCTTTAAGGTAAAGCAAACTACGACAGAGACAAAAAGGAAAAGACAATGATTCTGCTACATAGGGACAAATGTTGTTTTGTCAGAATGTGCAGAAAAACAGTTTTATCTTTTTGGAAAGGCACTCCACTATCTCTGCATCCGATGAGGAAGGTTCACTAGTATTCTCTGAGAGAGTATAAAAGGAAGCTTCTAAGGAATGTGAGATAACCAAGAGAGAGATATCTAGAACGTGCAAAGAATTGTGTTTTCATGCATGTAAAGTCTCAAGCTGTCTGTCTGTCTTGTAAAATCAGTAAGTCCATCTTAGTGATTGAATTCATTGTATCTAGTCTGAGTGTGTCTTAGATTAGTAGTATTTCTGTTGAATCTGTCATCTCAACTTGAACCATTTTGCAGTTCAAGCTTGTTTGTAATTAACACTTGTTGATATATACATACAAACATCCCCCCCCCTCTACAGCTTACAACAACATACTAGGAAAACCTTTTGGGACCTACAACTGGTATCAGATTAAGTTTAGAGTGTGTGTTAACTCTAAGATCTCTTATATCTCCCTATTTTCCACCATGGATAACAGTTCTGCCAACTCCTCCTCTTACTATGACAATGGGTCAATGGCAAAACCTCCCAAGTTCAATAATCAGAACTTCCCTAGCTGGAAGTGCAGATTGATGCTCTATTTAAAGAATCTGGATGTACAACTACCAGAGATAGTGATAGAAGGTGCCTATGTGCCAACCTCTGTCACTACTATAACTCCTGCTGCTCAAGGAGGTGTTCCAAAAATCAGGACCATTGCAAAGGCAAAAGCTCAATGGTCTGATGAAGACAAACGTCTGGTTACACTTGATGCAAAGACCAGGAACAACCTTGTCATCTCTCTACCTGATGATGTGTTCAAACAGGTTGAGAAGATGAAGACTGCAAAGGAAATGTGGGATACTTTGTCTACCGTCTATGATGGCCCCACAATCACATTGGATAACAGGATCAATAATCTTGTTAGACAATATGAACTATTCTTTGCAAAGTCAAAGGAGACACTCACTGAAACCTACACCAGGTTCACTGCCTTTGCTTTAGATGTAATTTTAGTTTTAATCATTTCTCCAAACAATCGATTCAACCTTTTACTCGCTTTCTAGTTTGCAAAAATTAACTCGCACGTTAACCCTAATAGACCTTCAAGCTGTATGTGGATTTGACCCTTACTTCCCTATACTAGTAGGTATTTAGGTCTATTTCTGCGAGTTACAACGACGGCTTGTCACACTTCATGTTGTAGATTCAAACCCCTTAAGCTCTACATCATAAACATGGTTAGCGATGTAAGTCTAAATATATAAAACATACGGAGGTATATATAGATCCGATTACACATACCTCTTGACCTGATGTTATCGATTTAGGACTTCCACTTCCTCTCATCACATTTCTTGTAATTGAAGTTGCTGATCTAGGCCTACCTCTTCCTCTCATCACACTTCTTGTAGTTGGTGTTGCTGATCTAGGCTTGCCTTTAGGCTTTGGTACTTTTACTGGTGGCACTATTTTTTCATGTTTACATGATCTTGTAGTATGCCCCCTTTCAAAGCAATTGCTACAAGTCATTATCCTACCAGTAGATGTTATTTTCTTGTATGAACCTTGAGCCTCACTTTCATGCCTTTTCCTTTTCATTGAAGGCCTACCTGGCATCCTTCTATCTACTAGTGGCAATGGTTTCAAATACTCAGTCTAGGGCCACATTTTGCTACCATTGAGAGACTTAATTTATTCGTTATAAGCCTCCTTGAATTTTTGTACACTGAACCACTCACTTACATACTTGGTAGGGTCACCATTTAAGAAATTTATAGCACATACCCCATGTACACATGGGATTCCTGATATTTGCCACAATATGCAACTACACTCCCTTTTTTGATATCATCACATGTAGAATCATTGATAGACTTGACCTCAAACACATTACAATCACTTGGTACCAATCTCTGCATCATGAATATATATATATATATATATATATATATATATATATATATATATATATATATATATATATATATATATATATATAGATATAGATATCATTGCAGAACCTTAATTTTGTGCAGAACTATAGAACCATTCTAAACCATTGGATTATATTATAACACCAGGGATAGTATGGTAATTATGCAATTAACATTGAATTAATAGTAGCCCACCAAGTTTGACTGCCCACTTTCACCTTTTTTTTTACTCTTTTAATATCGAATGGACTTCAGTGTTGCATATATGATATATAGTATTACTTCGACGTTGAATATGTGATATAAACTATAATCTAATATTGAATGATCTCGATATAATATATTGAATGGTCGTCTGGGTAAAAAAAATTTTTAAGAAAAATAAACACGTAATTTTGACCATTAATTTTTCGAAATAAATATATTTTGACCATTCTCGTTAAATCTACCAACTTTGACTACTAATTTTGACCATTATTTTGGCTCTGTTAATATTGAATGTATATGCAATGTTGGCTATATGATATATATTATCACTTCGACGTTGAATATACGATATCAAGTGTTTCTTCGACATTGAATGATCTCACCAAGCTATATTGCATCGTGCTCTGGGTAATTTTTTTTTACGAAAAATAAACACGTAAATTTTTTTCGAAAAGAATACATAATGACCAGTCTCGTTTTAAAGAGTATAAAATTCTCGTTTTTATGGTATAATTTTTTTGTTTTAAAAATTAATCATATTAATGTTAATCTAATTTAAAGAAAAAAGATAATTATTTTGCTAATGTCAATTTTGTTATTTCCAATCTTTTCCTTTTTTTTTTACCCTTGAATGACTTAAAATATCACTAATACAAATATCTTTTTCACTAATTTCAAACTTGATTGTTTTAATCAACACCATTAGATTAATTTAATCTATGGACGATATTGTTCTAAAGTTCTACACTAAATTTAAGTTCTGCAATGATCTCATATATATATATATATATATATATATATATATATATATATATATATATATATATATATATATATATATATATATATATATATATATATATAGGGTTGGGATCATTGCAGAACCTTAATTTTGTGCAGAACTATAGAACCAATCTAAACCATTGGATTATAATATAACACCAGGGATAGTATGGTAATTATGCAATTAACATTGAATTAATAGTAGCCCACCAACTTTGACTGCTCACTTTCACCTTTTTTTTAACTCTTTTAATATCGAATGGACTTCAGTGTTGCATATATGATATATAGTATTACTTCGATGTAGAATATGTGATATAAACTGTAATCTAATATTGAATGATCTTGATATAATATATTGAATGGTTGTCTGGGTAAAAAAAATTTTATAAGAAAAATAAACACGTAATTTTGACCATTAATATTTTGAAATAAATATATTATGACCATTCTCGTTAAATCTACCAACTTTGTCTACTAATTTTGACAATTATTTTGGCTCTGTTAATATTGAATGTATATGCAGTGTTGGCTATATGATATTTATTATCACTTCGACGTTGAATATACGATATCAAGTGTTTCTTCGACATTGAATGATCTCACCAAGCTATATTGCATCGTGGTCTGGGTAAATTTTTTTTACGAAAATAAACACGTAAATTTTTTTCGAAAACAATATATCATGACCGGTCTCGTTTTAAAGAGTATAAAATTCTCGTTTTTATGGTATAATTTTTTTTGATTTAAAAATTAATCATATTAATGTTAATTTAATTTAAAGAAAAAAGATAATTATTTTGCTAATGTCAATTTTGCTATTTCCAATCTTTTCCTTTTTTACCCTTGAATGACTTAAAATATCACTCATACAAATATCTTTTTTCACTAATTCCAAACTTGATTGTTTTAATCAACACCATTAGATTAATTTAATCTATGGACGATATTGTTCTACAGTTCTACAACAAATTTAAGTTCTGCAATGATCTCATATATATATATATATATATATATATATATATATATATATATATATATATATATATATATATATATATATATATATATATATATATATATATATATATATATATATATATATATATAACACCTTGCTTTTTATTTGCATTTTTATTTTTAGTAATTTTGAGCAATTTGCGTAAAATGATGTAATTTCGAGGTTTGGTATAAATAGGAGCCGAGAGTTCATTTTCTCATTTCTTGCAAGACATATTCCTTTCCAGAGCTCCTCTCTCTAGAATTGAGCTTCTCTCTAGCTTTTCTCCCAAACCGACCGGCCAAATCTCGTGTTCTATACGTTAACGGAAAGACCTCGAAGAGTACTACGTGAATCTCCTATTGCATGTACTATTTCATACGGATTTGAGGTAAGAATCGATCTTTTCTTTTTCTGCATTTTCGGTTTTGAAGATATGAGATTCGAGTCTATCATTTACAGGTGATTTAAAGCTAATTTCGCATGGGTTTTACTAGAATATGATAGATTATGTATAATATAATCAAACCGAGGCTTGTTGCTTAGTTTATTTGTGATTTTAGGCTTGAAAATGCATGTGTAAAGCTGTAGCTTATGAACAAACTCGAGAATATGTAGAACAGACTCGAAAATAGATAGAACAGGCTCGAATAGGGCTAGATTCGAATCATAGATTCGAATCTAATCACCAGATTCGAGATTGCCTTCGAATCTAACTTCAGATTCGAATGAGGTTTCGAATCTAATCCCCTGTTCGAGTCTGGCTTCGAGTTTGATATTCAGATTCGAGTCTGGCTTCGAGTCTGATGCTCAGATTCGAATCTAGCCCCTAAATTTCGAATCTAATTGATAAAATTTACGAACAACGCATAAATTAGCAAAATAAATAGCAAAATATTTAGCTAGAAGTTATGGCTTATAGATGTTGGAATATAGAGCTAGCAATATTAATTTAGCACATGTTCTGTAATATTGAACTTCAGATATTATACATAAGCCGTTTAGCCCAGTTGCGAGTCAAAGCCAGTGCCAGAATGTATTAAAAGCCTAGATAAGCAAGAGCAAGCATTATAAAGCAATTTAAAGCGTAAATAAGCCCGAGCAAGTATTCAAAGCATTTTCAGTACTGTGAGTAACAGTTATTCTTGTTTACATGTTTTATATGAAATTGAGACATAAATTGCTTCTATGTGACTTCTTTGGAATTCAATAGACTTTTGTGAGTGAAGGCGAACACTGTGGTACAGGTGATGCCCAGCTTAGCCGGATCTTACATTTGATCTATTAATATGCATATTTATCTGCTATCTGTTTATTGTTCTGCATACTATACAGCAAACCTTGTGTTAGCGTTTCTTTGTGCATCTCATAAGCATTATATTTAGCGAGCAAGCAATTCTGATGTTCACCACTATCCCTTGAGCATTATACGGGTAGCTAGCCCCGTATCACAGATTGATCATCTGTCAGCGGTAAACCCATAGTGGTGGCATCTCTGTTCTGCGTGAAATGTCTCAATTGTGCAGCGTTCTTTCTGGGTATTAAGCAAATGAGCAAGCAAGCAAGCAAGCAAGCAAGCATAACAGCCTTTTTAGGCACTTTCGCCTCATATTTTACATGCATTCATGAATATCTGTTTACTCACTAAGCTTTAGCTTACAGTTGCTACTTACAATTTTTACAGGAAAAGGTAAAGAACAAGCTGGACCTTCTGCTTAGGTCTATTATCTGATCTGCCCAGAGGACTTAGCTCATTTTCAGCTTGTGGTATAGCTTATGATGCCTTGGGTTTTGGGTAGCTGCTTTTATTTATGTTATGATGTTTTAGCAACTTAGTACTGTAACCTTGAAGCATGTGTAGTGCAAGACTTATTGTAATGTTTTATTTAGCTTTATGCATTTATTGTTATTCCTGGGATAAGCAAGCGTGTTTTAAAGCAAGGATGTGATAGGATGGTATCAGAGCATTAGTTTGAGGGATTCAAGTGTTAGCAATAACACTTGGACTCAAACTTTTAAGCAAAGATATTAGCTTCGAATGTCTAGGCTTTAACTTGACCTGAGATAGGCTTTGACTTTGCTTTAGGAATTGGGAAATGGGGTAGAATAGGAGTTATGCCTATTCTTATGCAAGTATTATTTATATAATTTCAGAACATGTCTGGATCTGGTGAAGGAGCTGGAGGTGGACTCACTCCTGAACAGATCATGCAAATAATGCAAACGATGCTCAATGAAAACAACGAGCGTCAAGCTAAATTTTTGCAAGACCAGTTTCGTGCCCGTGATGAAGCCGAAACTAGGCGAAGGGAAGAACGCCAGAAGAAGCAGCATGAAGACACTGGACGCCGAAACGACGACACCGACGAGGAGGAAGCCCCTGTAGTCCCTCCTAAGGGCTGCAACTTCCGTTATTTCAAGGCTTGCGGAGCTCAACCTTTTAAGGGTGCCGCAAATTCGATCGAAGCGCTTGAGTGGATCACTGGCATCGAGCGGATATTTCTCATTAGTGACTGTGCTGAAGAATCAAAGGTCAGCTTCGCTACAACACTGTTCGAGGGTGGCGCTGTTATGTGGTGGAGATCTCAGGAAAACATGCACGGAGCCAACTGGATTAAGTCCCTATCTTGGGATGAATTTAAGGTTATTTTCTTTCGTCAGTACTGCCCAGCTGATGAAAAGAAGCGTTTGGAAGAGAAGCTGATGTCTCTTACTCAGGGAACCAAATCGGTGACTGAGTATGAGATTGAATTCACCCGACTAAGCTTGCTGTCTGACTATCAAGTCGCTACTGAAGAGCGAAAGATCGATCGTTTTCTGATGGGTCTGCATCCTGAATATCAGAAGTTCTTGAAGCACCGGGGATATACCAACTATGCTGACTGTGTTGAAGCTGCTCGAATTCTCGAGCAGGATTTTATTCGAGCTGGAGGAGTTCCTACTTCCTCTGTTAACCCGACATGTCCATCACCGCCCAAGAAATCGCGCACCGGAAGCTATTCTGGATCTTCATCCAGATATTCTCAGCCACAGCAGTCTCAGTACCGACAGTTCAGCTCGCCTCCGGCACAGCAAACTCGATCTTATGCGGTACATTCTGAGCCGAGGCAGTGTCGCCGCTGCCAGAAGTCACACATTGGGCGTTGTAACCCCAATGATGTGAGGTGCTATGTGTGCAATGAAATAGGACATAGCAGTGAAGAATGTCCTAACAAAGTTAAAGTTTGCAACAACTGTTTACGCCCTGGACATAATGAGCATGCATGTACGCATCCGTTCAGCATAATTTATCCGAGTGCAGAGCATCATCCGCGATTGCAGCAGCAGCAATACCGACCTCAGCAACAACATCAACAACAACAGCAAAGACAAAATCAACCGGCCCGGCATAGCACATCGCGAGGAGGTTCTAGTCGCCGTAACGAGCCAACTAGGAGTCAGAATCGCGCATTCCAAATAACAGCCGAGCAAGCGAAGGAAATACCAGATGTGGTATCTGGTACGTTTCTTGTTAACTCTATCCCTGCTAGAGTTATTTTCGATTCAGGAGCCAATCGCTCTTTTATATCAAGTGCATTTGCATCTAAGCTTGGAATTACTCCGACAACTCTGCCTGTTATATTTGATATCGAAACGGCCAGTAACGTGTGCGTGTCCACCGATAAAATTTACCGCGACTGCATAATTCTGTTAGATAATTGCACGTTCCAACTTGACCTCATTCCTATGGACTTTCACGAATTCGACGTCATCGTCGGTATGGATTGGCTTGATCATCATGACGCCAACATTGTCTGCAAGAAGAAGTTGATAAAGCTCACTACACCGGATGGCCGCAGTATCTGCATCTATGGTGACAGAAAGAAAGGTGACTTATGTTTAATTTCTGTAGTCAAAGCTAGGAAACATATAGCTAAGGGTTGCGTGTCATACTTAGCATATGCAATAGATGCTAAGTCTGAAAAGAAAACTTTAGCCGAGGTACCGATAGCCTCTGAATTTCCAGATGTCTTTCCCGAGGACATCTCTGGACTCCCACCAGACCGTCAGGTGGAGTTCAGAATTGATTTAGTGCCCGGCGCGGCACCAATTGCTCGAGCCCCGTATAGACTTGCACCTGCTGAGATGCAAGAAATGATGAAGCAATTGCAAGAATTGCTTGACAAGGGACTCATACGACCAAGTTCATCTCCCTGGGGAGCTCCTGTTTTATTCGTTAAGAAGAAAGATGGGACTCTCCGGATGTGCATTGATTATAGGGAGTTGAACAAAGTAACAATAAAGAACAAATATCCATTGCCCAGAATAGACGATCTTTTCCTGGGTATCATCAGCTCAAAGTTCATGAAGAAGACGTCCCTAAAACGGCTTTCCGTACTAGATATGGGCATTACGAGTTTCTTGTTATGCTCTTTGGCCTTACAAACGCTCCTGCGGCGTTCATGGATCTGATGAACCGCGTTTGTAGACCAATGCTCGATAAGTCTGTTATCGTCTTTATAGACGATATTCTCATCTACTCGAAAACTGAAGCTGAGCATGCTGTGCATCTCAGAGAGCTGCTAGAGTTGCTGCGCAAGGAGCAACTTTACGCCAAGTTCTCTAAATGCGAATTTTGGTTGCGACAGGTGCTTGCAATCTCGATTTATTCATTTTTAAGCTTATCTTTTCTTAAATTTCATGCTCAGCGTTAACTTGCAAATCTTGTATCTTATCAGATACAATTCCTTGGTCATGTGATATCTGGTGAAGGAATCTCTGTGGATCCTTCTAAGATAGAAGCCATTCAAAATTGGGAAGCTCCCAAATCAGCTACCGAGATCCGAAGTTTCTTGGGATTGGCGGGTTACTACCGTCAATTCATTAAGGACTTCTCAAAACTAGCCATGCCTCTTACATCTCTTACTCGCAAGAATGTTCCCTTTATTTGGGAAGAAGCTCAAGAGAAGAACGCATTCCGAACTTTAAAACAGAAACTCACCGAAGCACCTATTCTGGCCTTACCCGAAGGCAATGAAGACTTTGTGGTCTTCAGCGATGCTTCATATCAAGGGCTTGGGTGTGTTTTGATGCAAAGAGGCAGAGTCATAGCATATGCTTCTAGCCAACTTAAGGATCATGAAAAGAGTCATCCGACTCATGACCTTGAACTTGTTGCTGTGACTTTTGCGTTGAAAACATGGCGACATTATCTCTACGGCACCAAATGTCAGCTGTATACGGATCACAAGAGCGTTAAGTACATTTTCAGTCAGAAGGAGCTCAACATGCGCCAGCGATGCTCCAGGGAACTCATTAAAGACTATGATTGTGATATTCGGTATCACCCTGGCAAAGCGAATGTGGTGGCCGACGCATTGAGTCGTAAATCTTACTCTGCTAAATGTCTCTATACCTTGACCCATACCTTGTTTTCATCAACTTTGATCGATGAAATCCTCGTTGCTTAAGCCGAAGCCCTAAAAGAAGAAAACCTCAACTCTGAGGATATGAAAGGGCAACTTCAATTCTTAATCGATAACTCTCGCGGCTTGAAACTTTTCAAAAATCGTGTCTGGGTTCCGAAATTTGGTGATGTTCGACAGAAGATTCTTTCGGAAGCTCACTGTTCTAGCTTCTCGGTACATCCTGGCAGCACCAAGATGTACAACGATCTAAAAGCCGAGTATTGGTGGCCTGGTATGAAAAGAGATGTAGGCCAATATGTCGATAATTGTGTTACATGCCGATTGGTCAAAGCGGAGCATCAGCAGCCTTATGGCAGTCTACAGCCTCTACCGATTCCCGAGTGGAAGTTCGAACACATAACGATGGACTTTGTGACAAAGCTTCCGACTACACGAAGACAGCACGACGCAATTTGGGTCATTGTAGATCGTCTAACTAAAGTCGCTCATTTCATTCCAATTCGCGAGAGCTATTCATTGGAGAAGCTAGCTAAGTTATATATAGACGAGATCGTTACTCGACACGGAGTGCCACTGTCAATTGTTTCAGATCGCGACAGCCGGTTCACTTCAAGGTTCTGGAGTGCATTGCAAGATGGATTAGGCACCAAGATCAGAATGAGCACAGCGTATCATCCGCAGCCTGATGGCCAAAGTGAGCGCACGATCCTTACACTCGAAGACATGCTGCGGGCATGTGTTCTTGAGTTTAGCGGTAGTTGGGATGACCACTTGCCACTAGCAGAGTTTTCTTATACCAATAGTTACCACTCATCCATCAAAGTCGCACCTTTCAAAACCTTATACGGACGCAAGTGCCGAACTCCTACGTGTTGGCATGAAGCCGGTGAAGCACCAATCGCCGGTCCCGAGCTACTTCAACAGACTAATGACAAGATTCGAATCATACGCCAACGCTTAGAAACCGCTCAATCCCGACAGAAATCGTATCATGACCGACGCCATAAGCCTTTAGAATTCCAGAAGGACGATTATGTCGTATTGAAAGTCTCGCCGATGAAAGGTGTGTTCAGATTCGGCAAGCGTGGCAAGTTAGCACCACGATTCGTTGGTCCTTTCAAGATCACCGAGCGTATTGGGACTCAATCTTATCTGTTGGACTTGCCGAGCGAACTATCCAACATACACCCCGAAGTGCAAAGAAGATGACAGAGAAAAGTGCGCCGATCATCTGCCTTATAAGATTAATGAGAAGCTGCAATGTGACGAGCCTGAGGTCATTCTAGAGACAAAGATGAAGAAGCTGAGAAATCGAGAAGTAGCAATGGTATTGGTGCAATGGAGAACTTCTCATGGTGCTTCTCAGACCTGGGAATCTGAGCAAGACATGAGAGTTCGATATCCGCATCTGTTTGAGCCTTAGGTAGTTCGAGGACGAAGTGCAAGCGTGATGGGCCCATACTATAACACCTTGCTTTTATTTGCATTTTTATTTTTAGTAATTTTGAGCAATTTGCGTAAAATGATGTAATTTCGAGATTTGGTATAAATAGGGGCTGAGAGCTCATTTTCTCATTTCTTGCAAACCCATCTTCCTTCCAGAGCTTCTCTCTCTAGAACCCGAAACTTCTCTCTAGGTTTTCTCCCAAACCGACCGGCCAAATCTCGAGCTTTATACGTCATCGGAAAGGTTTCGAAGTGTACTATCCGAATCTGCTATTGCATGCGTGATTTGATACGGTTTTGAGGTAAGAATCGCCCTTTTCGTTTTCTGCATTTTTCGGTTTTGAAGTAGAATTCGAGTTTATCATTTTTAGGCGATTTAAAGCTAATTTCGTATGAGTTTTAGCTAGAATATGATAGATTACGTATAATATAATCAAACTGAGGCTTATTACTTAGCTTATTTGTGATTATTAGGCTTGAAAATGCATGTTTAAAGCTGTAACTTATGAACAAACTCGAGTATGCATAGAACAAATTCGAAATGCCAAGAACAAGCTCGAGTAGAGCTAAAGTCGAACTGTAGGTTCGAGTTTAACCCCAGATTCGAGATATAGGTTCGAATCTAGCTTCAGATTCGAATGAGGTTCGAATCTAACCCCCCTATTCGAGTTTGTCTTCGAGTTTGGATTCCATGTGTTCGAATTTGTTCATTAAATTCGAAACTTTCCCCATAAATTCGAATTTAATTGATAAAATTTACGGACAACGCATAAATTAGCAAAATAAATAGCAAATATTTAGCTAGAAGTTATGGCTTTTATAGATGTTGGAATATTGAGCTAGCAGTATTAATTTAGTACATGTTCTGTAATATTAAACTTCAGATATTATACATAAGCCGTTTAGCCCAGTTGCGAGTCAAAGCCAGTGCCAGAATATATTAAAGCCTAGATAAGCAAGTGCAAGTATTATAAAACAATTTAAAGCGTAAATAAGCCCAAGCAAGCATTTCAGAGCATTTCAAAGCATTTTCAGTACTGTGAGTAACAGTTATTCTTGTTTACATGTTTTATATGAAATTGAGACATAAATTGCTTCTATATGATTTATTTGGAATTCAATAGACTTTTGTGAGTGAAAGCAAACACTGTGGTACAGGTGATGCCCAGCTTAGCCGGATCTTACATTTGATCTATTAATATGCATATTTATCTGCTATCTGTTTATTGTTCTGCATACTATACAGCAAGCCTTGTTTTAGCGTTTCTTTGTGCATCTCATAAGCATTATATTTAGCAAGCAAGCAATTCTGATGCTCACCACTATCCCTAAGCATTATGCGGGTAGCTAGCCCCGCATCACAGATTGATCATCTGTCAGCGGTAAACCCCTAGTGGTGGCATCTCCGTTCTGCGTGAAATGTCTCAATTGTGCAGCATTCTTTCTGGGTATTAAGCAAATAAGCAAGCAAGCAAGCATAACAGCCTTTTATAGGCACTTTCGCCTCATATTTTACATGCATTCATGAATATCTGTTTACTCACTAAGCTTTAGCTTACAGTTGCTACTTACAATTTTTACAGGAAAAGGTAAAGAACAAGCTGGACCTTCTGCTTAGGTCTTTTATCTGATCAACCCAGAAGACTTAGCTCACTTTCAGCTTGTGGTATAGCTTTATGATGCCTTGGGTTCTGGGTAGCTGCTTTTATTTAAATTGTGATGTTTTAGCAACTTAGTACTGTAACCTTGTAGCACGTGTAGTGCATGACTTATTGTAATATTTTATTTAGCTTTATGCATTTGTTATTATTCCTGGGATAAGCAAGCATGTTTTAAAGCAAGGATGTGACAATTTGCTGCCGATTGAGATCAGTAGCTTCGACGTGATTGTGGGTATGAACTGGTTGACTGCCAGACGGGCTGATATTCTGTGTGCTAAGAAGATCATCCGTATATCCATTCCTGACAGTGAGAGTATTACTGCGGGGAGCGTCGCAAGGGCGATATTGGGATTGTATCTATGGCCAGGGCTCAGAGATATGTGTCTAAGGGATGCGAGACCTTCCTAGCTTATGTGGTTGACGCGAGGAAGGAAAAGAAGACCTTAGAGGATATTCCGGTGATTCGTGAGTTCCCTGAGGTATTCCCAGAGGAGTTGCCTGGGTTACCGCCAGATTGCCAAGTGAAGTTCCGTATAGATCTTGTTCCTGGGGCGGTGCCGATTGCTAAGACGCCTTATAGGCTGGCACCGACAGAGATGCGAGAGTTGATGTCTCAGTTACAAGAGCTGTTAGATCGTGGATTCATCCGTCCGAGTTCATCACCGTGGGGTGCACCGGTGTTGTTTGTGAAAAAGAAGGACGGCAGCATGCGGATGTGTATTGACTACATGGAATTGAACAAAGTGACGGTGAAGAACCGTTATCCTCTTCCACGTATCGATGATCTATTTGATCAGCTTCAGGGATCGAGCTTCTTCTCCAAGATAGACTTGCGATCTGGGTATCACCAGTTGAGGGTCAGGAACGAGGATGTGCCGAAGATAGCGTTCCGGACTCGTCATGGGCACTACGAGTTCCTTGTGATGCCATTCGGTTTGACTAACGCACCCGTCGTTTTCATAACTTTGATGAACAAAGTGTGTAGATCTATGTTGGATATATTCGTGATCGTGTTCATCGATGACATCCTAATCTACTCGAGGAGCGCGGGAGACCACGAGCAGCACCTCCGAGAGGTTTTGACTGTGCTGCGCAGGGAGAAATTGTACGCGAAGTTCTCCAAATGTGAGTTTTGGCTGCGTGAAGTACAATTTTTGGGACATGTGGTCAGTGCAGAGGGCATTAAAATGGATCCAGCTAAGATCGAGGCAGTGAAGAGCTGGGAACCTCCGAAATCAGTGCCAGAGATTCTGTTGGGAAATATTCGAAGTAAGTCAAGCTATTAGTTAGATTTCTCAAACTGTTAGTAGATTTTCTGTGTAATTACAAAGTTCAAGCTGTTAGTTGAGTAAGTTCGAGTTGCTAGTTCAAAAGTTGAAGCTGCTCAACAGATAGACTTCAAGCTGCTCAACAGTTTAATAAACAGAAAGTGCTGAAATTCAGGAAGAGATTTATATTTGAAGATTCAAGCATATCTACTACCAGAGAAATCAGAGTTTTTCAAGGAAACAAATCAGAAGGCTATATATATAGATAGAATAGGTTTTTCTATTGTAAGTCTGCACGTACAAGTTTTGATTCAGTTGTAATTGCTTTCTGATTAAGTTTTCTCAAGCCTCTAAGGTTGTAAAACCCTAAGAACAGTCTGTGTTCTTCGTCTAATCAAATAGATTAGAGGTGATTGTAATCAGTGAGTTTGGAAATACAAAAGATTTGATTTTTGATTATATTTATGTGTTGTTTGTTCTGAAAGATTTTCTTAAAACAATTAAGTGTTATTCCGCAAACTTCTTAATTGGACTTTGATTCAATACAAGGTTATTGGTTTTATACTCTGATTGATTCAAACCAGTTAATCTTAGGTAGTGATTTGATCCTGACAAGTGGTATCAGAGCCAGGTTATTCTTTGTTTTCAAAGTCAGAAGCTTTCTTTTAAAATTTTTATTTTTCTTCAATGGAATTTGATAATAGCAGTAGTGGATCTGGGTAAGGACTCAAAGTGCCTATGCTCAAACCCACTGAGTTCGAGATGTGGAAACTCAGGATTCAACAGCACATTCAATTTATTGATTATGCCATATGGGAAGCTGTTGAATTTCCTCCTGTAGTTGATCCTGAACTAGATGCTGAGGGAAAGCCCATAATAACACCTCCAAAGACTGAACTTGAAAGAAAGGCTAGAATGAAAGAAGAAAGCTCTTACTCTTTTACAGATAGCCATTCCTAATGCTTATCAACATCAGTTTAAAAAATTCTATACTGCTCATTCTCTTTGGATTGCTTTAGAGAAAAGATTTGCTGGTAATGCTAGCATCAAAAGGAATCAAAAAGATCTTTTGAAACAGCAGTATGAAAACTTTTCTGGTGGCAAGAATGAAAACCTTACTCAAATTTTTGATAGGTTTAATAAACTGATAGGTGAATTGGAGAGTGCCAAAGTCAGCTTGGATCAAGATGAAGTAAACAGAAAATTCCTTAGATCACTTGGTGAAGAGTGGACAGTCTATGCTGCCCAATGGAGAACAAAAGATACTCTTGATGAAATAGAGTTGGATGACCTTTACAACAGTTTGAGAGTGTTTGAAACTGAGATTGAAAATAAAAAGAAATCCTTTTCATACAATCATAACACTGCTCTGCTGTCATCAACATTAACTGATAAATCTAACTGATGTGATTCCTTTTCAGGTGCTGATGGTAACTCTACTGAAGTTCATTATGAAGCTTTTGTTGCCAATGATGGACTGTTTGCTCTAAATGCTGAAGATTTAGAACAAATCCATCCAGGTGATCTAGAAGAGATGGACTTGAAATGGCAGCATGCTATGTTGCATATGAGGGCTAAAAGATTTCTGAAAAGAACTGGCAGACCAAACTTTCAAGCCATACCAGAAGGCAAACCAACATTTGATAAGTCAAAAGTTGAATGCTTTAAATGCCACAAGCTTGGACACTTTGCCAAAGAATGCAGATCCCAAGGCCAATAGCCACCAAGACCCCAGCAAACTAATCAAGCCTCATCATCACAAGCACTTGTTTCTCAAGAAGACAATGTGTTTGACTGGAGTGATCAGACAGAAGAGGAGTTTCAAAATCAAGCTCTTATGGCAGAAACATCTAATGTCACTTCCACTGAACTACCGTATGAGGTAAATGTCTGTTCTCAAACATGCAAAAATATGGTTAAAAAGTACATAGATCATAATGAGAGCATGTGCAAAACTCTAGCTAAGATGGAAGAAAGGAGATATGAGTACATGCAGGCCATAGAAGATCTTGAAAAACAGATCAATGACTATAAAGACAATGAGATTCAGATGGGACATGATAGAACATATCATGAATGGGAGAAAAAGGAACTGAATAAGAAAATAGAGTCCCTAAATAAGAAACTAGATGAGGCTGAACAGAAGGTGTTAGAAGCTAACAAGAAAATAGAATCTGTCAATATAGATTTAGGAAACTTTGGCAAATCAAAAGCTGGAACACCTAATGGAAGTTCAATTTAAAGATAGGGTAAAATCTCAGCTCAATCCCAAAGAAGGTATAGGATATAGAGCCACTCCACCCCCATACAACAACAAATACATTCATTCCATGAGTGAAGTTGCTGTTAGGCTTGTTAATGAACCATTAGATGAGTCAATGACAACTGTAGATCCTATTCTTGAAAACAGTCCTGAATTTAAAGAAGAACTGATTCCAAATGAAGGTTGTGAGTGTAAAGAAGTTGAGAGAGAACCCAAAACAATGAGTGCACCTATAGAAACCCCTACCCTCAGTAAGAAAGGAAAAGAGAAGATGAGTGTATGCAATGCTGCTCCACGTGTCTTCTAACTATAACGTTGCATCTTCCTCAAAAGTTAATAAAAGGGATAAGATTGTTCCAATCTGCACATGCCAAAAGCATGGTGTCCAAAAGTGTCCCACACAACAGCATGTAAGGGGAAATCAAAGGAACAAGAACCAGTTATGGTCGAACAAAAGTGGTTCTCCAATCAAAACTGTCAAAAGATGTTTCCATTGTGGCAGGAAAAATCATTTGGCCAGACATTGTTTGTATAAACCATCTGTTGCAAAACAGACTGTGGTTCTGAAACAGACATTTGTTCAAAACAAAAATTCAAAGGCCAAACCACCTGTTGCACCAGTTCCAAAGAAGATAGTTGATCACAGGCTCTTAAAAGTCAACAAAAGACAGTCTACACACCAAAAACAAGTTTTAGCAAAATCCAAATCAAATATTAAACAGATATGGTGTGTTAAAGGCAAAAACTCAGATCAAACTGTTGATACAAATGTTGAGACTGCTAGGCCTAAAGTTGGAACTGGTAGTGCAAACTCTGAAGCTGTTAGCACTAAAAACTCAGTTCAAACTGCTGAGCCTAAAACTGGAACTGGGTAATGGATCATCTGAGACTGTTAATGAAAAGGTTGGAAAGAACACCTGGATCCCTCATGTCATAACTAAATATTCTTCACAAAATCCACCAGTGGATCTCACTAAGTATAAAAAGACACAAACAGTGTTTAGTTATGTCAATGCACAAGGACAACCCAAAACCAACTTGGTTTGGGTTTACTCCACTACTAACTAATCTTTTATTTGTGCAGGGCACCCACAAGACCCAACATAAAACAAGATGGCAAATGGATAGTGGATGCTCTAGGCACATGACAGGCAATTTTGAATGCTTGTCAAATTTCAAAGGCTTTGAAGGAGGATTTGTTGCATTTGGCGGAAATTCCAAGGGAGGTAAGGTAAGAGGTAAAGGTACTGTCAAAGCAGGCAATATGATCTTCAATGATGTTTTGTATGTTGAACAGCTGAAGTACAATTTACTAAGTGTCTCTCAAATCTGTGATAAACAAAATATTATTCTGTTCACAGACTCTGAGTGCATTATTCTTTCAAAAGATTTTAAAATACCTGAAAATCTTGTTTTACTTAGAACACCAAGAAAGGACAATGTCTACTGTTTGGACACAAATCTTTTATCCAAATAAAATACTTTAAGCTCTTTGATATCCAAAGCATCATCTAATGAGTCTGCTCTTTGGCACAAAAGGATGTGTCACATGAACTTCAAATCTATGAATGTTTTAGTCAAAAAGAATTTGGTAAGAGGTTTACCACATAAGGATTTCATCTGTGATGATCATTGTGTAGCATGCCTTAAAGGCAAGCAACACAAACTTCTCACAAGCCCAAAGAAGTAAATTCAATCTCATCTTCTCTTCATCTTATTCATATGGATCTTTGGTCCAACATCTGTTTTGAGTTTGAATAAAAGAGCTTACTGTTTAGTCATTGTTGATGATTTCACCAGATTTACATGGGTCTACTTTTTTAGGACTAAGGATGAAACTGCTGAGCTAGTTAAATCCTTTATCCTTAAGATAGAAAACCAATCAAACTTAAAAGTTAAAGTGATCAGGTCAGACAATGAACTGAGTTTAAGAATCATATCCTAAACAGCTTCTGTGAGTCTAAAGGTATTGCTAGGCAATATAGTGCACCAAGAACCCCACAACAAAATGGTGTAGCTGAAAGAAAGAATAGAACTTTAATAGAGGCTGCTAGAACCATGCTAGCTGATTCCAAACTGCCAATGACCTTTTGGGCAGAGGCAGTCAATACAGCTTGTTATGTGCTGAATAGGGTTCAAGTTGTTCAATCACAAGGGAAAACTCCATATGATTTATTCCATCATAGAGTTCCCTTAGTAGCCTTTCTAAAGTCTTTTGGCTGTTCATGCACTATTCTTCACACTAAAACTCACTTAGGTAAATTTGAAAGTAAGGCTAAAGAAGGTTTCTTTGTAGGATACTCTACTCAAAGCAAAGCCTCTAGGGTATATAACAGTGTGTCTAAAACCATTGAAGAAAGTGTCAATGTTGGGTTTAATGAAAACACTGCTAATGTCAAAGGCACTGGTCCTGATTGATTGTTTGATTTAGATTCATTAACAAATTCTCTGAGCTTTGTTGAGTATACTACAGAAACTGATGAAAACAGGGTTGAAGCTGCCAACACAAATTCTCATGCTGGTCACACAAACATTCAAGCTGTTGGCACAAAGTTTCAGACTGTTGAAGATTCTGATAAATGGAATGAGTATACTGTTCTACCACTTCTATCTTGTGACCCACCAGGGGTACTAGATGCTAAACATGATACAAATCTAGATTATGAAGTGCCAATCCCAAGTCCTGAGGTAACAGCTCCATCCAATAGGGAAACAGTCCCATCTTCTGGTCAAGCTGTTCCCGAAACAGAACCATCAAGTGGTCCTGAAGGAGATGATACAAATCTAGGAACATCATTTCAGACAGACAGAGAGCCCACAGTCAGGGTTCACAGGTATCACCCTTTCAACCAGATAATGGGTGATCCACGCACACCTGTACAGACTAGGACAATGGTTCACAAGGAGTCTACTGATGCTGAATCAGCAGTTCCTGAATTCAGTCTAGCTGCCTTTGAACATGCATGTTTTATGTCACAATTAGAACCTAAGAAGGCATCTGAGGCTCTGAAAGATCCATCTTGGATTGAGGCAATGCAAGAAGAACTACTGCAATTCAAGATTCAGAATGTATGGACTCTAGTTGACTTACCTAGAGGAAAGAGAGCAATTGGTACAAGATGGGTGTTCAGAAACAAGAAGGTAGAGAGAGGGGTAGTAATCAAGAATAAAGCAAGACTGGTAGCACAAGGATACACTCAAGAAGAAGGAATAGAATATGATGATGTCTTTGCCCCAGTAGCAAGGATAGAAGCCATCAACTGTTCCTAGCTTATGCCAGCTTCAAAGGATTTAAAGTGTACCAAATGGATGTGAAATCTGCATTCCTGTATGGTACAATCGAAGAAGAGGTCTATGTGTGTCAACCCCCTGGATTTGAGGACTATAAGTATCCAGACAGAGTCTACAAATTAGACAAAGCCCTCTATGGACTCCACCAAGCCCCAAGAGCATGGTATGACACTTTGTCATCATACCTTCTACAAAATGGATTCAAGAGAGGTACTCTGGACAAAACATTGTTCACAAAGTCCATCAAATCAGAGATTTTGCTTGTTCAGATATATGTTGATGATATCATTTTTGGGTCCACAAATGACAGTCTGTGCAAGGAGTTTGAGACATTGTAGCACAAAAAGTTTCAAATGAGTTCAATGGGAGAACTCACCTTCTTTCTAGGATTGCAGGTCAAGCAGAAGCCCACATGACTTTTTATAAGTCAATCAAAGTATGTTAATGACATTCTGGAAAAGTTTGGTTACAAAGATACCAAAGTTGCTAGTACTCCAATGGTCACTCACAAGCAGCTTGATACCGACAAAGATGGAGTGGATGTGGACATTCACCTATACAGATCCTTAATAGGTTCACTAATGTACCTCACATCTTCTAGAGCTGATATAATGTTTGCTGTTTGTGTTTGTGCCAGGTTTTAATGTGCTCCAAAGGACTCACATCTGTTTGCTGTTAGAGAATTTTTAGACATCTCAAGGGCCAACCACATTTGGGCCTATGGTATCCTAAAGACTCTCCTCTTGAACTAACAGCCTACTCTGACAGTGACTATGTAGGGTGCAACATTGACAGAAAATTCACAACTGGTGGATGTCAATATCTAGGAGCAAGACTGGTCTCTTGGCAGTGCAAAAAGCAAACAACTGTCTCCACCTCATCTACTGAAGCAGAATATGTAGCAGCTGCCAGCTGCTGTTCCCAAGTGATGTGGATTCAGAATCAACTGAGAGACTATGGTATGAACTTTTTATCTACTCCTATTTACATTGACAACACAAGTGCCATAAGCATCGTACAAAATCTAGTGAAATTTCCCAAAACCAAGCACATAGACATTAGATTTCATTTTATAAGAGATTGTAATGAGAAGGAATTAATCCAAGTTACCAAAATTCATACAGATGATCAGTTAGCTAATCTGTTTACAAAACCATTTGATGTAGGAAGATTCACCTTCCTAGTATCAAATATTGGTATGGTTAATATGGATTAATTTGCTTTTCATCATTCTCTCTTATTTTATGGAGATCATATTTATTTCATGTGCTTGATTAAGGGGGAGACACTGTTTCATAAGAATATGCTAAATTTTCAACTAACAGCTTGAGTCTTTTCTCAAGCTGCAAGTTCATTTCACTCGAACTATTAGTTGTTTTCACTTGATCTGTCAAAGTGTGCAGGGTAATTCTGTAATTTCTTATAAGTGTGCGCGGGATTAGATATTTTTGAAATGTCCAAACCTTTAAAGGTCCCAGTTTCGTTCAATTGTAACTACCAGTTGCAAAAATATCTTCCACGATCTTTCCAAACCTTCTCTCTGAGCGATTCACACACAAATCTCTCAAACCCTAAATCACCGTCTTGATCGTCGATGGAGTTTGTCAAAGAACACAGCTGTCTCCCTTATTCACTCAAACATACTGACCTTCAACCATTCCACGACATGATGGACTTCCTTCGAAGTTCCCATATCCATCATGCCCTCACTGTAAATCCCACCATCTATGTGTCTCATATAGAGCAGTTCTGGAAATCTGCCTCAGTCAACACCGTCAATGGAATCACATATTTTGCAGCCACAATCGATGGCAACCCTATCACTATTTCTGAGGAGACTATCCGCCAACATTTGCATCTTCAAGATGCCTCAGGTATATCAGATCTATCCTTTACTGCCTTACATGAAGGACTTTTTGCAATAGGGTATAGGGGCCCTACTGATTCATTTACTTTCTTTAAAGCACACTTTGCCCCTAAGTGGAAATATCTTGTGCATATTATTCAACAATGTATAAGTCCCAAAAGAACTGGCTGGTCTGAATTTTCCTCAAACATTGCCACTGCTTTAGCATGTATATCCACAGGCCAACAGTTCAATTTTTCAAATATGATTTTTCAGGGAATGTTGAGACATCATGCCCTAAAGAATGGGAAATTTTTGATGTATCCACGATTTTTGGCTGAAATAATTCAAGATCTTGCAATAATTTTAATATACATAAAAGGATACATGTTTCCCATAGGCACTCTTTACCATCAATCAAAAGACTTTTAAAACCTAGTGCCAATTTTTTGAATATAGATGTCCCATTGCCTTCTGCAATGTTGGGCATCAATCCAACAAACAGAGGAGAGGGTCCTGAGCAGGCTCAGGCATCCATCACTGCTTCACCCCCAGGACCCCAACCCACTCCTCATGATACAAATATTCCATCTGCTCCTTCTATCACACATACATCCCCACTCCCCACACTCATACAATACAAAAGACAAAGGGTTTCAGGAGCTCCTTCCTCCTCAGCCCAAACACCAGAGCCAAATTTTCCCTATGCAGGAGGACACTTCTGCACAGAATATCCAAAGGGAACCCACTGAGGACATTCCCACCCTCAATTTGGAGGTGGCCATTCCATCAGAGGATGTCCATATGGGGTTTGTGGCTGACACTATTGATGTCTCTGCACAAGAGGCACAGGCCAGTGACAACATCCCTAAGACCACTCCCATGGCAACAGAGGGTGTGCAAGCACCTTCTGGAAGTCCCCAGTACCAAGAACAAAGGGCCCCAGATGTTTCTACTTCTGGAATTCATGCCAGTGATAAATCTCAAATACCACTATCATTTGATGATCTTGAGGCTAGTCTGCAACTCATGATATTGACGGACCACAGCTGAAACCTGTTGTAGCCATATTGGAACATTATAAGTTCTTTATTGCTACACAGGGGGTACAAATCACAGCTCTACAACAGACAATAGCAGCTCAACATCAACGAATGGATTATTTTCATCAAGGGTTCACCGTATGTGGAAATAAGATTATTCAACTAGAGAAGATGGTTCAATCCCTAATTGCAAAGGTTGTAGGTCCTCCTGGCCAAACCAATGCATCCAAAAAGGGGGAGAATCAGGAGATCCCTACTTCAGTTCAAACAGCTTCAACCTCTCCTCTAACAGTCCCAGTTTCTAGGCTAACAGTCCCAACAGCTACTCAAGCTGTTAGTCTAGAAACTCAAGCTGCCTCTATCAGAACAACTGGAGTTGTTATCAGAGAAGGAACTCAGGCTCCTGCCACTACAGTCCAATCCACAACTTCAGCTTCCAGAGATGTAACATTCAACATTAATCCAGGTTAACAACTACGACCTAATCAGTATTTAATAGCCAATTATAACCTAATCAGTGGTCATTAGAAATTAATCAAAGTGATTAACAAGGCTCATGAAGAAAATTCAACTCAATTAGAATCAAATTCATCGGTGCGATGAATCGGGAAATCAATTAATCCGATCAATTTACGATATGAAGGATTAATCCAACTAAGCACATAATTAAATTATGATTAATGACACTAATCATATACTAATACACTTACTTAACATTAACTATGCAAGACTAAAACAATTCATTAAAACAATGCATCCAAAAGTATTTATGAAATTACAAGAAAAGGGAAATACAAGAATACATTTCTAAATACTTTTATACAAAAAATAAAAACCAAAATACATCATTTTTATACCATAAAAATCAGCCAACACAAAAGGGGAACACACTTTTGTGTCCCTTTGACTTTCATTAAAAATATTGAAAAGAATTCCTCACTTTTTCTACTTTTCCAATATGTTGGTAAAGTGTTAAACACCACATTTTCTTTCATCAATTGCAAGACCAATTCTCTTCTATAAATAGAGGTTTCATTTCTCATTTCATTCACACCTTGAAAGATCAAAATCCTCTCATCTTTTCTCTCAAAAAAATTGGCCAAGAGCAACCAAGAACATCAAAGTTGCATCTTTTTGTTTCTTCAAGTTCTTCAAGTGTTTCTTTGGTGCAACAATTCAAGAACTCAACTCCTACTCATTTGCATTCTTTTAATACATCAAAGTAAGTAATAACTACCTTATTACTTCTTTTATTTAAGTTGTTACAAGTCTTGCATAATATATATAATCACCACCAACAACAAGTTTCATAAAAACTCAAGTTTATAAATCACTAGTTTTGTTTTTAAGTTGTTTTCTTCAAATGTGTTTATAAATATATAAACACATCATATAAGTGTAAATATTATGAAAACAAGTGATATATATGTGTTTTATAACTTTTATACAAGTAGTCTTTGAATAAACAACAAGAATCACTAGTTATTTCAAGTTTATAAACTATGGATTTTCGGCAGAAAATTTACATCGACTTTGAAAAATCATAATTAATTCATAACTTAACAAAATGAGTTGATTCTTGTCACAAAAGTTAGATCTATGTCTTAACTATAAATCTGGAAGTTTTCATAAATTATTTTGGAGTTTAAGACCCCCAGAAATTATTTGAGAAACCGAAAGTTTGACAGCTCAAAAATGGCCAACATAGGGTTTTCAACAAGCTTTTTCCCCAACCTAAACATCTCGAAAAATGGCCGTTCTTGACTTTAAAAATTCTTTGTATATAGTAGTTTAATGTCCAAGAAAACCAAAGCCTAATCGTTTTGGAGCTTGGTCAAAAACAGCTTCAAAGTAGGCCGAAAAACCTTCAAAAAGCTGGAAAATTATATATATAAACTTGACGTTTTAAGTGAGTTTTATTTATAAACTTGTAATGTTGGGTGATTTAAAACATAACAACATTTATACATACATATTATCATATATGGGAGTTATTAAATCCATTATATCATTTAGGACTCGGTTAAACGCGTCCGGTGTCATCACTCATCAACAACGAAAATTGTCGTTTTTACGATCAATTTGCCATCAACATGCGATGAGTCTTCATAGCCCCTATTTTCACTATCTATTGGGGTGGAAATACATGCACTGTTTTCATATGGACATCAAAACTGTTTATTTCTTATATGTATTACATGTTTGGATCCATCAGCCCTCAAATCATGAACCGTTAATTGCATTTATTTGTAAGCGCGAATATATTGTGGATAGATCTATCGGGAGTTATGTCCCCCATTCGGGTTAGTTCGGATCGACTAACAGCGAATGCAAATATATTTAACACACAGTATTACGTATGGGAATACTGCACAGGGCAAACTCATTTAATTAAGCTTCGGTTGCATGATGGTTTACGTAATACATACACGGAATTTATGTTTTATAAATTCAACTCATCCGGTAATGTCCATACAACTGGTCTTTTCGCGTAAACCTATGAGCTCACCAACAATTTGTTGACGTATTTTAGCATGTATTTTCAGGTGATTAAGGCATGCGCATATATCGAAAGCATTCCAAGGCTTTCGTTCATTTTGGAGTCGCATCGTTTTCAAACTCGGAGATTCATTTGCATTTTTCCTAATAAATTAAATTGTGTAATTAAATCTTAGTATTTTATGAACTACTTTCACTGCATTTTGGTTATGTAAAACAATATCTATATTTGAAGTTAAATCAATGTATTTTTTTTTTGAAAAACGTCCATGTAGTGGTCGTTCGTTATGATTATGGTTACGCTTTCGCGATGTCACGCTCCATTGCCAACCGGGGTAACGGGGTGTGACAGATTGGTATCAGAGCCATAGTTATAGTGAACTTGGTTGCATTAGTTACCTAGACTATACCTGTTACAAAAAAAAACTAAACTTTCTTGCTTCACCAACTGTGAACATATATATGGACCCTGATGACAGAAACACGTCAAACAATACGGTTGTTATCCTCTTTGACTCCGAGGATGAATACTCACCCATGGAACAAGGAAGCCAAGGTAATATTGGGATGTACTTTGGATCGGAGACCCACCCAGACCGAATCAATGACGAGGAAGAGGACCCGTCAGAACACGAGGAGGGCAACTGCGGCCTTGCAACCCAAATTGCTCCACCATCACCACCACATGTCCCATCCTACACCCCATTAAGAAGCCATCCCATTGGACCATTGAGGAGGTTCGCCCCTAGCAAAAGGGTGCGACTGGCAAATCAGGAGTCTATCCCGGTACCTGCCCCTCAGCCAAGCCCGTCGCAGCAGCGACGGCCGAACGCAAGACAGTGGGAGTGGATGCCTCACACTCTCCAAGAGTAGAGAAACGAGGAAGGGATCCCAAGCCAGTTTGAAGTTGAAGGACCATCTTCTTCGCAAGTAGCAACACTTACCCAGGAACCTACTCATCAAACGGTGCCTTTATTAGTGGCGAAGTTCGTCAGGCACGACATCCGATTTAGACAGATCCACCAGGAGGTTGGGGAGATATCTGTAAGGATTAAGCAGGAAACAATACAAACCACCAATATACCTTGGGCCAGCCAGAATACCCAGTGATTCAACAAGACGGAATAGACAAATTGTGACAGCGCCTAGCAGAGCGCAAAGCCCGTAATGCAGAACTAACCCAACGACTTAACGCTCTGGTGTACGAGGAAACCCAGATGCATCTCATACTTGGTACCCTTCTACCAGTTTATAGTATATCTCTAGGTTTTTACTATCAGATGTACGTAAGGCTTGAAAATTTATCGAAAAATCTCGACCATATCATATACAAAGATTAGGTATCAAGAACTTTAATAAGGAATTAAGTTTTAAATACAACTCTGCGTATGAGGAGATAAAGCTATGGCTATCTGCCTAAGAAATTTCAAACCCATAGACTTATCCTCTTACCCCATTAGATACCACATATGCATTTCTACTATTTGATACTGGTGCTGATAGGAGCTTTATATCCACTAAGTTCACTAAGCAGATAAATTCCATCCTTACGCCATTAAGTGCTACTTATGCTATTGAGGTTGATGACAGTAAGACGCTTAAGACAAATAATATAAGTCGAGGATGCTCCTTAGAATTAGTAGGCCAACTCTTTAAAACAGACTTGATGCCCGTCAAATTGGGAAGTTTTGACGTGGTCATAGGCATGGTCTGACTATCGAAAAATCGTGCAGAAACAGTGTGCAACAAGAAGAGGTTCATATACCTTTAGCCAATAAGAAGGTCCTTACTGTCCAAGGTGAAGCAAGAAATACCAAAGTAAGCATCATTTCTAGCATTAGGACCCTGAAGTGTTGACAAAGAGGGAGCCAAAGGAAAAGCAACTCGAAAATATTCTTATGGTTACCCCAAAGTTTTTCCAGAACACTTACCTGAACTCCCAACATCGAGGCGAGTCAAATTCAAAAATCGGCCTAGTATCAGGTGCTGCACCAGTGGCTCGAGCACCATGTCGATTAGCCCCATCAATAGTGTAAGAATGGTCCAACCAACTGTAGGAGCTCTTACATAAAAGGTTTATCAAACCGAGTTCCTCGCTTTGGAGGAGCTCCAGTTTTGTTCATAAAGAAGAAGGATGAAACCTTCAGAATGTGCATCAATTACCAAGAGCTAAATAAACTAAAAGAATCGATACCCGCTCACAAGGACCAATGACTTGTTTGACCAAACTCCAAGAATTAAGCTTCTATTCGAAGATCGACCTAAGGTCTGGTTATCATCAGGTTAGAGTTCGCAAGAAAGATATTCCAAAGACAGCCTTCAGATACGGTCATCATAAATTCCTATTAATGCTGTTTGGATTAACCAGTGCCCCAACGGTATTCATGGACCTCATAAATCGGGTGTGCAAACCTTATTCGTGATTGTATTCATGAATGACATCTTAATCTACTCGCGAAGCAAGGAGGAGCACGAACAAACATTTAAGACTGATTCTAAGAGTTGTTGGAGAAAAAACAACTATATGCTAAGCTTTCTAAGTTTGACTTTCGGTTAAGAGAGGTGAAATTTCTCGGTCACGTGATCAATAGTAAAGGAATCCAAGTCGACCCCGCAAAGATCGAGACTATAAAATATTCTATATATTTAGAGTCCAGTTTTATAAAAGTTTGTTTAAAAATTAGTAACGAGAAAATATTTTAATATTAAAATTATCGGATGAAATTTGTATATTATTAGTAAATTAAATTTTTTATTATAATTATAGGGTTATTTTCATTAGTCATGAAGTCAGTTTTTTTAAACAAAGCAAAGTTTCACAATAATTATATTGTTATTATTAATTTGTTTTAAGAGCAAAAATTTTATACGGTAAAAGTTTTACAAAATAAATTACATATAATTACTATGTGGAGTATAATATTATGAGTTAATTTAATTGGGTAAATAAATTATATATAATTACTATGTGGGATATAATATAGACTCTAAATATATAGGATAATGTGTGTGTATATATATATATATATATATATATATATATATATATATATATATATATATATATATATATATATATATATATATATATATAGAGTCAGGTTCAAAAAAGTACCTCTCGAAATCAAGTGCACCCGAAGGTACCAACCTTAAAAAACTTTTTTTTCAATTTTTTTCTCATAACCATGTTTAATTTAATGTTATACACATGATATATGCATTTCACATACATTCACACTTTCTGTGTCCTTAAAAATTATATGAATGTTCAATGCATATTTATGTGAATGGTCATCCATGTGAATGGTCATTTCACACAACGTGAATGGTGTGAATGACCATTCACATGATATTTTTTTTACCATTCATAAAATTTATGATGTTGTTTCTTTTGAAAAAAAAATCTTATAATGTTGTCTTATACATGTGTATTCAAAAAAAAATATGTGAATGATCATTCACATTAGGGTACGCTGGAATCTTATAGGTACGCTGATGAACCTGATTATATATATATATATATATATATATATATATATATATATATATATATATATATATATATATATATATATATATATATATATATATATATATATAAAATCTTATTGTTAACACAAAATATATACAACTAATAACATTAGATAACAAGTTATAATTCAAATACTAGATTAAATATAAAAATTAAAAAAACTAAACTAGAAAAAACAATAATTATAAAACGAAAGCAAGCTTGAAAAAATATAGAAACCAATGTATATAGAAAACAAAGATAAATACTAAATTAAAAAAATGCAATACAACTATAGATTCGAAAAGAAAAAGGAAAGAAAAAACATAATATATGATCAGTTAATTGTATATAGAAAACTGCAGAAAAAGAACAAATAAAAAAATATAATAAGACGATACGATTTGATTACAAACGAGCAAAAAAATGATACAATTTCTTTAATAAAAAGTTGATATCTTACTATGAATAATTTTCATAGTAAAGTTTACAAAAATAAATTACATAAAATTATTTAAAGGGTATGATATTTTAATTTAATTTGGATAAATATGATATTTTGAAGGTTTAGTGTAAAGAAGAAGAAGTAAGAGTATAATGATAATTAATTAATAATCAATATTAAATATGAGTTTTAAATGTTCTAAAAAAATTAAATTAATGAATTTGGGTATATATGATATTAATGATGTTTAAGAGGGATATTTGTGATATTAATTATTAAAATTGGGTATTATAATCTACATATGTTCAAAATTGCATTATAATTAACTATTTAATATCATTTACATGTTCATTAAGACAAAATGTTTAATTTGAAGCAAAAATGCGTAATATACACATGTTCATGCATATTGCATCTTTGAACATGTGCATATTGTTATTTTGCATGAAGTTGAACATTTTATCTTAATGAACATGTAATGATGTGAAGTAGTCAATAATAATGCACATTTGAACATATGTACATTGTAGTTGTGTATTAAATTTAACATTTTACCGTAATGAACATGTACATTTAATATGGTTTTCCAGTACTCCAGTCAAAGATGGTACTCCATAGATCTTGAACCATATATGATATTATGATGTTTAGGAGGGATATATATTATATTAAAATTTTAAGTTGGGTATATATGATATTATGAAGTTTTAGAGGGGTATATATGAAATTCTCCCAATTTTTTAAGTTTTGTTATTTAAGAGGTTTAACGTTCATAGTCTGGAAACCACATCTAAAATTTTAAGAGGAAGCTTTAACATCTAAAATTAAGAGGCTCTTAATTTTAATTCAGACAACATCTTTCCTCTTAAATTTCAGAAGGAAATTCAAAAGATAAAACCTCTTAAGTCTGAATTTAAACAAACATTACAAATAAGGTTAATGTAATTCCCATATGAGAAGCATTCAATCAACATTCAACAATATAATCAATAATATCATAAACATGAAGAACATTATGAGCAATGTATGAATATTATGATGAACAATAAGAACTTTCAAAGATTAGATAAACCTTAATTGCTTTCCAATCCACGTACGCACAATGAGATGAATGGTTACAAGTGAAAACCTAAAACAAAATATCTATAAGCTAGTAAATGGATCTAAACTATCCATACCCATGGGTTGACCTTTTGGTATTTTAACCCATTTACAATGAACTTTGAAACCTTACAAATTGAACACAAAACTAAGTTTTATTTATTACAATTTGAACCCCGAAACTATCACAACTTCTAGAATAACATTCTTCCCCTTTGTGATTAGCTTTCAGATCTTGGTTTCAGGTTGGTGATCAGCTTCCTTTGGTCAAATATCGGTCAAGACGTCTGACAGTCATCCTGTACTCTAGCTTGTCTCGGACATCCTGTTGGAAGTCTCTGACGAGTTGTAGTACGACTTTAAGTTCCCAAATTCTTGTACCGAGCTTTAATGCTTCCTTAAGATTGTCGATTCTGATCATAAGCATCTTTCTGACCATGTATAATGTTCCGTCGCAGTACTTCTCCAATTCATCTCTTCTTATTAGCGCTTTCTTTCATTGCGAATTCAGATAGACCACTCCGATCGTTGGCGATGTAAGTACTTTCGAAACTGAGAAACGTTCAAGGCCCGGAGTATCCTGATTCGGTGCAAGTAGATTGACTTTCCATTGTATTGCTTCTAACGCCATTTGAAATTAAAAAATGATCGATAGAGTGAGATTGTAAGGTCTACCACTACGAGATCTATCTAGACGCGGAGCCGTCAACGAGTGCGGAATCCTCGTTAACGGGTAGACGGAAACAACTCTCACACACGAAACACGGAGACTATCAGAGGCTGAACGAACGACACACGAACGATCCTACGAACTGATTCTCTCCGAAACGGCACTAACGCTGATGATAAACTCGAGATCGCTTAATGCTTAATCCCTCACGAATTCTGCAAAAAGTCTGATAATATCTCGAGTCTATCCCTAATTATAGAGCCTGATTCGAGTCTGTTATGGGCCAAACTCGAATCTAGCCCAAGGCCCATTCGAGTTTGTCCATAATGACACTCTCGAATCTGCCTATATTCGAATCTAGTACCACATTCGAATCTATCACAGATTCGAATGTCAAACCTTATAGAATGCGAATCTAACTAACATGTATATGAAACTTATGTTTATGCTTGAATTAATCTTTGAACTTTATGTTTGAACTTCTTGTAATATGTTTACATCAAGTTCAAACACACAATCAATAACTGTCAAACATACATAAACATATATATCAAACATTAGTTACTTCCCAATACCTTGAATATTACTTAAACCAGAATGTTAGATCGATTAGACTGCTATCGTCACACAGGATGTACCAACAGACTCCCCCTTGACGATAGCTTCTAATTATTTACATCAAGTTTAAGAACTAGAGCTATATATACTACTGCCTGCATATAAACCAACATCTATACAAACATTTACTACCTTCTGGAACTTCCTGGCTTCATATCTCCATGCTTCAATAAAGAAGATAGGCTGGTCATGTAGCTTCTTCAGGTCGTCCTTGGATAGATTTATTAAGTGCAGTGGATCATACACTCTCAAAATCACTTTGTCCTGTGTATCTTCCATGACTGCTTCTGCTGTGTCATTATCGACGTACCACCATTTCATGTTGCTCAAAATATTCTGTGGCATCGATTTCATAGGCATCCTTTTCAAGCATTTGACTGGCTTATAAACCATTCTGGCCCAAGGCCTTCCAGTATGAGGATCTATCCTTGATCCATCCTCTACTCTTTTGCCTGATCTCGGCTTAAGTCTTTCAAACTTTCCCGAACGACCCTCTTTTCTTATTATTTTTGCCATAACTTCAGCGTACGGGTCCTCGCCGATATTGACCAGTTCTTTCCATGCTAATTCCTTTACTTCAATCTTGGGCAGTGTATTGAATGCTTTCAGTGTTCGCCTCAAGTATTGGAGGCCATCTCTTCTTTTCAAAATAAACAGCTGCAGTTCTCGGTCAAAGAACCAGCTTATAATCCCTCCTGAGAAATTTCCAGCACCCGGAATTCTCATCTACTTTTTCATCTTCAGCTGTTCTTTCCTTTCTTCTTTCTTAAACCAAAGTTTTATCAACTCAGCTCTAGATGGCTCTTTCTCTGCCCACATATAGTTCCGTGATAGGTTGTGAATTTATTATCACCTCGTTGACATGATCGTCCTCGTCCTCTATCACTTCGTCGTCAGATTTCCAGTCAACAACCTCCTCAGGAATGAATTCCCCTTCCTCCAACTCTTCGACTTCATCTTCAAAGTCAAATTCCATTAGCTCTTCCTCAATATCTTTTAGCGCATCTATCATGTCGCTATCCAAAGTTCTTGAAGAACCAGCCTCTCCTCCTTCACCTTCTGCTAGACTAGGCTCCCCCTGAGATTGAGCAGTCTGAGCAGCAGAAAAATCTACTGGCTCATTCTGACTTTTAGGGCTGGGATCATTGCCTTGATTGTCTTCATCATCATCATCTATCGGCCTTTGTACTTCCTGATCACGGCACGATGTCTCCCCCTGAGCCTGTAAATTTTTCATTAACTGCTCTATTAGGGAGCGCATCGCCCTTATCTCTGCGGCCTGATCTGCTACAAATGATTTTAGTTCTGTGTTTTCTTCCTGAACTGTCTCCACAATCTTTCTTAAATCGGCATTCTCTTTGTCAAGATTTGCATTATGCGCCTGAATTTCACCGATTGCCCTTGTTAGCCCAAAGATTTGAAGTTCCTGGAAGTCGACTCTATCTTTTAGGCGCAAAAACCTTTGGTTGTCAGCATATGTGGTCGAGGTTGATGGAATAGACTGTATAGGTGTAGGAATGATTGGTGATGGAATATATGGTTCAGGTTGAGGTGGTGGTGGTGGAAAAGTGGTTTGGGGTTCTTGAGATTGAGGATTTTGAGGTTGCGGAGTTTCTGGTGGTGCTGCTGATGTAGAAGATGATCCTTGCATGAATCGATGACGCTTGGCCCGTTGCCTCGTCACTAAAGGAGCAATCTCCTCTTCTTCAAAATCTGATTCATCGGATTCTCTTGATGCGTGCCTCCTTGAAGTCTCTTCATTTATAACCATTAATCTGGATCCATAAGTCTCTATTCGTACTGCTGGTTCAGTCGATACTGACTCAGGAGCTTCTACTTCAATTTCCTCCATTTCCTCCGACTCGGTTGCAGATGATGACTCATCAATACCAGTCTGTTCTGGCACATATTCGTCCACATCTCTCAACACATCTTCTTCTCCCTCAGGAGGCTCAAGTAATTCACCGACTAACGCTGCAGCTATATCTTCGTTTGCATGTGGACCTGCCTCCCAGATTTCATTAAGAGTTTGGCACAATTGGTCAGCTTCGCTTGGAACATTTGAAGGCCCTGCTTCTTGTATTTCTGGCTGCTGACTGGTGGAAGGCCTAGACGCCTGAGTTTGACTCGCGGATGGTCTTTGTCTTCGCCTTTGTGCACGTGGTGGCTGTGGTTGTTGTTGTCGTTGTGGCTGTGGTTGTCTTGGCTGAAATTCAACTTCCCCTGCCCAGTTGGCAACATCTGGGGCTTTAAAATTCCTATCCAAGATGGCTCCAAACAACGGACGCTCAACTGGAACAGCCAACCTTCCTCTGTGCGAGGAACAATCAGCAAAGATCCTTTTATCCATTATAGCAACACTTTGAATGTCATTCGACTGAGGCAGATTTGGCAAGAAATGCCTTATAAGCATCATGATGAACCGCGGATATAGCAGGAATTGTTGATTTTCAGGAGCGGTGATCTGGTGAACAAATTCGGAGAAAAACATTTCCGAGAAACTGTATGGTCGATTATACACTATCGCGACTATCCCAGACTGGATCTTCGCAACTATATAGTCAAACCCGACTTTCTTTGGTGCAAAGCATACCATGAAGACATGAGCCAAAAACCTCCATTGGCCGATTAACCCGCTCTTCATATACGAAACTTTCGTCACGTCTAGACTATATCCCATTCTCTGAAAGGCCGCTTGCCTAATATTCAGAGGAAACTCGATCGGTCCAGACTCTTCTTCTTGTGAACCCAGCTGCAATACCTGACGCAGCATATCCGCTGAAAATACTAGCGGTTGTCCAGCTATGCGAGTTCGTAGCACTGTCGGGGTAACCGAGCAGTCTACCTGAAGATGATCATAAAATTGACGAATATAAGGTAAAACGAGCTGAACATTATGAGACAACGCAAAACCAATCCTAGATTCTACTAGGAAATCTAGCATTTGTCTGAAACCCTGCGCCTCAGGGAGATGATGATCAGGATGAATAACCATATTGTGCTTCGGCACAAAAGCTCGTACAGCCATTTCTGCACAATAAACAAACTATTAGATTCATTAAAAATCAATAAACTTGTTTAAATTCAAATCTGTTTTATTTTGAACTTGTTTAAGTACAAAATCCAACACAATTAAATTTCTACAAGTTTAATAAAATTTAAATTAAATAAGGAAAATAAAAGACAGATTCGAATGTAACAGATTCGAATAAGTCCCACTTTCGAGTTTGATGACAGAATCGAATGTCATGGTCTTCTCGAGTCTGTCAGTATACTCGAGAAAGTCCATGAACAGATTCGAGACCCCGTCGGCCAAGACTTCAACAAAAACACAAGATTTTAACCATTTTGAACTTAGCAAATCACATTCATTAGCTCAACTAGGTTCTAATCATAGACATGTGCCTTTAATTTGACTATTTATCGATCCAAACTTGGTAATTTTGTAAAAACCCGATTTCGACCCTTAAACCTTCAAAAATCGATGATTTTGCCTAAAATGGTGTATAAGACTACATGAATCTTGTACAATCAAGTTGATTATACCTAGATACAATAGTAGAATCGAACTCCTTAGCAATAATCTCGACAAATTGTCGTTTATGAGAGAAACGATAGATTCGAGCACAGATTCGAAATCGCCTGATTAGATTCGAGAAGATAGATTCGAAAACAGAAAGTATTTAATGACTTCACTATTGACCTATATATACTACCAACCTTCGAATCTAAGGCCAGACTCGAATCTACTAACAGATTCGAAGCTTTCCCAATTCGAGTCTGTCCTAAACTCGAAAACACCAAACACTTAGAAAAATTTTCGAAAATTTTTGAAATAACTTCAACTTTTTCAACCTTTTTCTACGGTATTGTTTAACAAGATAAACTATGCCAAATCTTTTACCCTAAGCACAAGATATTTCACGCAATGTTTATTTTATCCAACTTTGAATGCACCCTCAGTAATTTTTGACCTTTTTACCTAAGTAAAAATTAAACTAAAATAAACTAAGGTAAAATAAAATAAAATAAAAATAAAATTTCGACCAAAAAATTAATCTAGCCTTAAGCTATACTTATAAAATTTACAACCTAAGCTAAATACTAAACAAAATCTTTTTGATGAGTATAGTCTAAGAAAAGTTCAATCAGATAGCGATGTCTAATACTTACTTTCAGTACTTAAACTTTCATACTTAGGAATTTTTGATTCCTCTGATTGTTTGTCGTGACATATCCATTTAGCCGATTGTTGGTATTTTACCCCTTTAAACATGCTACATTTCGGAATATCCCTTGTCATTTTTATTTATCATGAAATTATCTTACGTGACTCATACATAGACATACTTTTATGATCAAGGCACACAGACAAAGATTCTAACTTGTTGGTATTTGCAAACTTTCTTTAAAAGACAAACATCGGACACAGGTCTGTATTTTCATACAACAAAGTGTCTTAGTTTGACTTAAGTTTGTTCTTAAAGTTAGCAAGACAGCGGTGACAGATCTGTACTGACGTACAACAAAGCAACATATCTTGCCAACCCGAATCTAAACAGAGGCAACAGGTCTGTACTTACGTACAACAAAGTTACATGTTTTCGACTCTCAATTTTGTATGATTTTTCTATTCTTTCTGTGAAGACCACCCCTTACGGGGCAGTGCTCACCAGTCTAGGTCCCACATCATGCAATACGATATCAACCATACTAAGATAGGGTAATTAATTGCGGAATTAAAAATTACATGTACATTACAGATTAGGATTTAAGTTTACATATTTCAAAATAAAATTATAAAATTATAAAAGGGTAACATCTAATCTATTCATAACATCAATCATCACAACAAGTCTACCCAGAATCACCACATTAGCTGTCTTCCAATCAGTACCAGAAAGTTTGTTGAGAAGTGGTCTAGGAAAGCTTCACAACTTGGATCTTGAATGACCTAAGTACTAGGTCCTGCAGGTGATTTTCCTTTGGCTTTTCCTGTAAAATTTTAAAGCAACATCTGTAAGCAAAGCTTAGTGAGTTTATAGATTTTCAATATTAACATGCGTGTCAAGCGGAGTCATAAATCTAAGCGTGATATGTCTTGGCTGCCGCTACAGCCCTCATCATGATTGAGATATAGTATCTTAAGATCGGATGATGTTCAAACCACACTCACGCTTATATCGTGGGGATCAGCCACATACTGGGCTAGCTACCAGTAGGTCAACATGGCCGAACATCGGAGGTCATTACCAAGTTCGTGAGAACTGGTGGAATAGCCGGGTCTAGAACAATAGACCATAAGGGCTAGTCAAGCTGAATAAATCTTATCAAGTCTGATCAATGAAATAAGCATAAGTCTTAGGAGTCATGATAGCAACGAATCATAAAGCAAAGTCTGAAACGCTAATAAATGCAATATGAAATGATAAGCAAATAACTATCATGATTCACTGGGCAACACCCATCCATGGTGTGCACAGGTCTCAATTCAGTTGATAAATGAATGTCAAATAATGTAACAGCATCAATATATCTCAAACGGATCTTTGCATGTTCAATTTGAATATCTATAACTCACAGGTCTGGGTCTTGGTCAAACAGATATATGAATCTGCCACCTGAGTTATCTCAGGATTTTATCTTGTCAATCTTGTTTGCTGTCAAATCAACTCTGACCCGCATTTAAGTCTTTAAGTCTTTAAATCTTTGTTCAGAATGTACTGAACCTGTTCAGAGTCATATTATATAAATCTCATGTCAATATCATCATCATTATCATGAAATTTCATCATCTCTTGGTCGTTAGATCTTTAATTCTATCTGATTCTGATAACTTTCAGTTCATCAATGTTTTGTTCGATCATATTCTTTATTCCTTTAAATTTGTCAATAGTTCTCTAAATATATATAAATATAACAATTTATATATATTCATATGGACATTTATTTTAACTAAAATATTAAAATATAATAATTGCATTTCGGACCACTAATTTCGGATTAGCCCGGATTGGGATCCGAATTCGGACACATCCGAAGTGGAGATCCGGATTTCGGACCAAACCATCATCCGGTTTTAACTTAGGTCCGAAATTGGTGCTATCCGAATTGAGCATATATCCGAATTAGGATCAGAATTCGGACCAATAATGCCCAAATCAATCATCCGAACCGAATCATAGGTCCGAAATGGGCACCATCCGAATTCGGTCTTAACCGAATTCGGACCCCATACTTAGTAATTTTCCCAGATTTTTGTTCTTGGTGTTCTTGGTCACATTCATACGGATTTTATCAATAATTATCAGATTTTCATTTTTATCGACATGCAATGTTATATAAAGTTGTATTAACATTATTTGAGTGTTTTTATGTAATTTCTTTGATCAAAAACACACTTATTTGATCAAGATCATCCAAAATATGATATTTTTGCCAAGAACATTATTTTTATAAAAATTCCGATTTCTTCATAATTTTGGATGATCCAAGCAATAAATTTAGTTTCTAATTCATTTATTAGTTTCAATTCATCATAATCTTTCAAAATTTTGTACATGCAATATCAAAATTCATGTTTTGAATTCTTATTTTCGGTTTTACACAAAACCGTACCAAAACATACATAAATATTGAAATTAAAGAGATTTTTACCTCAAATCTTGTAGATTCCAATTGTTTGATGATAATTGTAACTTCTTCTTGACTTTAATCTTCAATTACTTGCTATTTATGATGAATTTCTTGTGGATTTGTTGAAATAGCCGTATACTTAGTGAGAGAGTAGAGAGAGAGTTGTTAAGATTAATGATCTTAAATTGATCATTAATTGATTTTTATATCTATTTTGTTATTTTGAAATTTTTAACCCACTAAACTTTTGTATATTACATCTCTTTATTTTTAATCATCTTTTAACAAATAATTCATAAACACAATTTAATTAATATTTTTCATATTCAAAATAATTAATGTAATAAAATTACATTAATTTCTCAAAATACAAAGATTTGACTTGGATCAAAAACTAGGTTGTTACAGAATGGGCTCCACCACGCACAAACTTCGTCCCCGAAGTTAGCTAGATTCGAACAGACTTGGATATGTAGCTTTCATTACATCTCTCGATTCCCAAGACTGATACGAACCCTTGTGGTGTTTCCACTGGACGAGCACCATCTGTATCTCTTTATTCCGAAGCTTCTTAGTCTTCGAGTCCAGAATACGTTCTGGCTCTTCAATTACTCGAAGCTTTTCATCAATTTGCAGGTTAACATGTGGTATCTGTACTTCTTTTTCGTCAGCCAAGCTTTTCCTCAAATGACTAACATGGAATACAGGATGTATTCCAGCTAAGTCCGCTGGTAGATCAAGACGATAAGACTGATTTCCAATCTTTTCGACGATCTTGAACGGTCCGATAAATCTCGGAGCTAACTTGTTTCTTTTAATAAAACGTACCACATTCTTCATTGGGGATACTTTTAACATCACCCAATCGTTAACCGCAAAGTTGATAGATCTGTGCCGATTATCATAATACGACTTCTGCCTGCTTTGAGCTTCAAGTATGTTTCTTCTAACGAGTTGAATCTTCTCGTGAGTCAACTGTAGAAGGGCAGGACCCGCTATTGGCGATTCGCCGGTTTCGCGCCAACAGGTAGGAGTTCTGCACTTTCTTCCGTACAAAGCTTCAAAAGGAGCCATCTTGATTGTAGAATGATAACTGTTATTGTATGAAAATTCGACCAACGGCAAGTGGTCATCCCAGTTACCACCTAAATCAAGAATGCAGGCACGAAGCATATCTTCAAGAGTTAGAATAGTACGCTCACTCTGGCCATCTGCATTTGGATGATAAGCTGTACTCATGGAAATCCGAGTACTCATCCCTTCTTGTAATGCTTGCCAGAATCTGGATGTGAAGCGACTATCACGATCAGAAACGATAGACTTTGGCACACCGTGACGAGAGATAATTTCTGTGATGTATATCTGTGCCAATCTATCGAGAGAATAAGTTTCTTTCATCGGTATGAAGTGAGCTGACTTCGTTAATCGATCCACGACTACCCAGATAGAGTCGTGCTGTCTTTTGGTCTTCGGCAGCTTTGTGATGAAATCCATAGTTATATGCTCCCACTTCCACTCGGGAACTGGTAGTGGTTGCATATCCCCGAAGGGTTTCTGATGTTCTGCCTTAACCATCTGACAGACTCTGCAGCTTTCAACACACTTACCGATATCTTTCTTCATTCCTGGCCACCAGTAATCAGCTTTCAGATCAAAATACATCTTTGAGCTGCCAGGATGAATGGATAACTTGGACTGATGAGCTTCGGACAGAAGAGTGTTACGAATAGAACCATATTTAGGAACCCAGATTCGGTTTCCCTTGAGACAGTGAAGTCTCAAATGGTTCAGAGTTAGAAATTGTAATTGCCCTTTAAGATTTTCAGAATCTATGTTCTCTTCTTTCAGCGCTTCAGTTTGAGCAGCTCGAATATCTTCAATAAGATCAGAAGAGAATATAACTGGAGTTAGGGCATAACAGCACTTTTCTGGATATACTTTTCTACTCAATGCATCAGCGACAACATTTGCTTTGCCGGGATGATATAAGATCTCGCAGTCATAATCCTTGATAAGCTCCAAGGATCGACGCTGTTTCATATTCAGATCTTTTTGAGTGAAAAGGTATTTGAGACTCTTATGATCGGTGTAGAGCTGACACCGAGTCCCATATAGATAGTGACGCCAGATCTTCAGTGCAAAGGTAACAGCAGCCAACTCAAGATCATGAGTTGGTGCACTTTTCTCGTAGTCTTTCAATTGCCTTGAAGCATAGGCAATGACTTTTCCCCTTTGCATTAGAACACATCCTAAGCCAGTACCAGATGCGTCGCTGTAAACGACAAAATCATCATTGCCTTCTGGCAAGGCTAGGATCGGCGCTTGAATCAACTTTTGCTTCAGAATATCGAATGCCTCTTGCTGTTTATCGGTCCAAACGAAAGGAGTATTCTTTCGTGTTAGCATTGTAAGCGGTACAGCAATCTTTGAGAAGTCCTTTATGAATCGCCGATAATAACCGGCCAATCCAAGGAAACTTCGTATTTCTGAGGCATTACGAGGCGTTTGCCATTTCTGAACGGCCTCGACTTTCGAAGGATCAACAGAAATTCCTTCGCCAGAAACAACATGGCCAAGGAACTGGATCTATAAGAATCAAGATAGAAATTCAAATTCTGAGGTGAATCAAAGAATAGTTAAGGAAACAGCTCAAGACGTATATATATTAGAGATTATACCTGTCTGAGCCAGAATTCGCACTTAGAAAACTTTGCATAGAGTCTTTCTCTTCTTAATAACTCTAGCAATTGCCGCAGATGAATAGAATGATCAGCCTCCGTTTTGGAGTAAATCAGAATATCGTCTATGAATACGATAACTGATTTATCCAACATGGGTCTGCACACGCGATTCATGAGATCCATGAATGCCGCTGGTGCATTTGTCAAGCCGAACGGCATCACGAGAAATTCGTAATGACCGTATCTTGTACGGAAAGCTGTCTTTGGAACATCTTCTTCTCTGACTTTTAATTGATGATACCCAGAACGAAGATCGATTTTCGAAAAATAGCTGGCTCCTTGTAGCTGATCAAACAGATCATCAATTCTGGGCAGAGGATACTTATTCTTTATTGTAACCTTATTCAACTCGCGGTAGTCGATGCACATACGAAAAGTTCCGTCTTTCTTTTTAACAAACAGAACTGGTGCACCCCACGGAGAAGAACTCGGTCGGATAAACTCCTTTTCTAACAGTTCTTGCAGTTGCTTTGACATTTCCTGCATTTCTGCAGGTGCAAGTCTGTATGGAGCTTTCGCAATAGGAGCCGCACCAGGAACCAAGTCAATACTAAACTCGACTTGACGTTCTGGTGGCACTCCAGAAATGTCGTCAGGAAAGACGTCCGGGAACTCGCAGACTATCGGGATATCAGACAGAGATTTCTTTTCAGGGTTGGTTTCGGATAAAGCATAGCACAAATAAGATTCGTGACCTTTAGATAGATACTTATGTGCTTTTTCAATGGAAATGAAGCAGTGATCACCTTTTCGCTTTTCGCCTTTAATCTCTATCACTCGTCCGTCTGTAGTCTTGATTCGGATGATTCGGCGGTTGCAGACAATAGTAGCTTCATTTTTCGTTAGCCAATCCATGCCGATAATAACGTCGAACTCTTTTAATGGAATCGGGATGAGATCGAGGTTGAATACAATGTTGTTTACGAGCAGAGTGCAGTTACGATAAACAGAATCAGCCATAACATAATTGTTGCTGGCTGTCTCGATATCAAGTATTACGGGAAGCTTTGATGGAGCTTTATGTAGTCTTTGTGCAAATGATGTGGATATAAAAGAACGACTGGCGCCGGAATCGAATAATATTCTAGCAGGAATGGAGTTAAGTAAGAACATACCGGTAACCACATCAAGTGTTTCTTTCGCTTCTTCTGCTGTTATCTGAAAGGCTCGAGTCCTTGCAGTCGGCGTTGCAGCAGAACTTTTCCCTGTAGAACCTCCTGCTGATGATTGAGACTGATAACGCGGTCCGCTACGACACTGGTACATAAAGTGTCCTCTTTTTCCACACTTCGCACATCCTCGTCCCTGCTGCGGACATTCATCACTGCTGTGACCGATCATGTTGCACGCGAAGCAAGTAACGTCTTCTGGATTACATAATCCCATGTGAGACTTTCTGCATCTCTTGCAGAATCGTGGCTCGTTTGTCAGTGAGTAAGCTTGCGCTTTCGGTTGTGAACTATGCTGATAGGATTGCTGAGATTGCGACTTATTTGGCTTGAAAAATCTGCCAAACCGCTGTTTCTTTGGAGGAGACGGATTCATCGGGTTAGTAGACGGAGCGTATAGCTGATCACCGTACTCTAAGTAACCTCGTTCGATTTGTCTAGCCGCTTCTACCATTTCCAAGTAACTCTTATATTTGATCGCACTCATGGGATGTCTGTATCTTGGGTTGAGTCCTACACGAAATCTATTCATCTTCCTCTCTTCGGTAGCAACTTGGTATGAAGAATAGCCGCATAGTCTTGAAAACTCGTGTTCGTACTCATCAACTGTCTTCGTCCCTTGAGTCAACTGCATCAGTTGTACTTCCATTTTATCTCGCTGGTCGACCGGGCAGTATTTCGCATTGAACATTTCAAGAAACTGCTCCCATTCTAAAGTCTGAATCACTTCTTCACCGTAGATACTTCGTTGGGTTTTCCACCAGGCACGAGCAGCTCCAACAAACAACGCAGATGCGTAGCTCACTTTCTTAGAATCTAAACAGTCAGAGATTCTAAAAATTTCTTCCGTATGACTGATCCAATCCATCGCCTGAATCGGATCCACAGTACCCTCGAAATTCAGGGCACCGCTCGCTTTGAAATCTTTGAATTTGCAGCCTTTTGGCTGAGCTATTTGGGTTTCTGGATTTGAATTATCAGAATCAGATTCATTGGTCTGGACTTGCTTTTCTTTTCTCTTATTTTTCTTTTCTTCACGTCTTTTAGCTTCGGCCTCATCTCTGGCACGAAACTGTTCTTGCATCATTTTGTTTTGTTGTTCTGAGTGTTGGGCTAGAAATTGTTGCATCATTTCAAACATTTGTTGTTGGGTCATATTGTTGGGAATATCACCTGATCCTGATCCTGACATCTTCTACTGAAAATTAAAATCAATTAACTATCAGTTTATAGGCTTAGATCTATGTACCCTTTTCCCATCCTAACAGTCTGTACATCCTATCTCAGTTCAAACCACCTAAATGATTGATACATATGTATTGCTTCAGTTTGAGATCAAGTATACTTACGTAATACTTGATTCACTCAAACTAGTGCTCTGATACCATCCTGTGAAGACCACCCCTTACGGGGCAGTGCTCACCAGTCTAGGTCCCACATCATGCAATACGATATCAACCATACTAAGATAGGGTAATTAATTGCGGAATTAAAAATTACATGTACATTACAGATTAGGATTTAAGTTTACATATTTCAAAATAAAATTATAAAATTATAAAAGGGTAACATCTAATCTATTCATAACATCAATTATCACAACAAGTCTACCCAGAATCACCACATTAGCTGTCTTCCAATCAGTACCAGAAAGTTTGTTGAGAAGTGGTCTAGGAAAGCTTCACAACTTGGATCTTGAATGACCTAAGTACTAGGTCCTGCAGGTGATTTTCCTTTGGCTTTTCCTGTAAAATTTTAAAGCAACATCTGTAAGCAAAGCTTAGTGAGTTTATAGATTTTCAATATTAACATGCGTGTCAAGCAGAGTCATAAATCTAAGCGTGATAAGTCTTGGCTGCCGCTACAGCCCTCATCATGATTGAGATATAGTATCTTAAGATCGGATGATGTTCAAACCACACTCACGCTTATATCGTGGGGATCAGCCACATACTGGGCTAGCTACCAGTAGGTCAACATGGCCGAACATCGGAGGTCATTACCAAGTTCGTGAGAACTGGTGGAATAGCCAGGTCTAGAACAATAGACCATAAGGGCTAGTCAAGCTGAATAAATCTTATCAAGTCTGATCAATGAAATAAGCATAAGTCTTAGGAGTCATGATAGCAACGAATCATAAAGTAAAGTCTGAAACGCTAATAAATGCAATATGAAATGATAAGCAAATAACTATCATGATTCACTGGGCAACACCCATCCATGGTGTGCACAGGTCTCAATTCAGTTGATAAATGAATGTCAAATAATGTAACAGCATCAATATATCTCAAACGGATCTTTGCATGTTCAATTTGAATATCTATAACTCACAGGTCTGGGTCTTGGTCAAACAGATATATGAATCTGCCACCTGAGTTATCTCAGGATTTTATCTTGTCAATCTTGTTTGCTGTCAAATCAACTCTGACCCGCATTTAAGTCTTTAAGTCTTTAAATCTTTGTTCAGAATGTACTGAACCTGTTCAGAGTCATATTATATAAATCTCATGTCAATATCATTATCATTATCATGAAATTTCATCATCTCTTGGTCGTTAGATCTTTAATTCTATCTGATTCTGATAACTTTCAGTTCATCAATGTTTTGTTCGATCATATTCTTTATTCCTTTAAATTTGTCAATAGTTCTCTAAATATATATAAATATAACAATTTATATATATTCATATGGACATTTATTTTAACTAAAATATTAAAATATAATAATTGCATTTCGGACCACTAATTTCGGATTAGCCCGGATTGGGATCCGAATTCGGACACATCCGAAGTGGAGATCCGGATTTCGGACCAAACCATCATCCGATTTTAACTTAGGTCCGAAATTGGTGCTATCCGAATTGAGCATATATCCGAATTAGGATCAGAATTCGGACCAATAATGCCCAAATCAATCATCCGAACCGAATCATAGGTCCGAAATGGGCACCATCCGAATTCGGTCTTAACCGAATTCGGACCCCATACTTAGTAATTTTCCCAGATTTTTGTTCTTGGTGTTCTTGGTCACATTCATACGGATTTTATCAATAATTATCAGATTTTCATTTTTATCGACATGCAATGTTATATAAAGTTGTATTAACATTATTTGAGTGTTTTTATGTAATTTCTTTGATCAAAAACACACTTATTTGATCAAGATCATCCAAAATATGATATTTTTGCCAAGAACATTATTTTTTTATAAAAATTCCGATTTCTTCATAATTTTGGATGATCCAAGCAATAAATTTAGTTTCTAATTCATTTATTAGTTTCAATTCATCATAATCTTTCAAAATTTTGTACATGCAATATCAAAATTCATGTTTTGAATTCTTATTTTCGGTTTTACACAAAACCGTACCAAAACATACATAAATATTGAAATTAAGAGATTTTTACCTCAAATCTTGTAGATTCCAATTGTTTGATGATAATTGTAACTTCTTCTTGACTTTAATCTTCAATTACTTGCTATTTATGATGAATTTCTTGTGGATTTGTTGAAATAGCCGTATACTTAGTGAGAGAGTAGAGAGAGAGTTGTTAAGATTAATGATCTTAAATTGATCATTAATTGATTTTTATATCTATTTTGTTATTTTGAAATTTTTAACCCACTAAACTTTTGTATATTACATCTCTTTATTTTTAATCATCTTTTAACAAATAATTCATAAACACAATTTAATTAATATTTTTCATATTCAAAATAATTAATGTAATAAAATTACATTAATTTCTCAAAATACAAAGATTTGACTTGGATCAAAAACTAGGTTGTTACACTTTCCATTTTCAGATGTATTTGATGTTGCCATACATCCCCAGAAAGTTTGCATACCTCATTTAGACTCAAAGTTTGTATGTCTTGTACATAAAAATTAAGACCGATTGGTCGTACATCTAAGTTAGTGACACGCTTGACTTTTTCTTGAATATTTTATTTGCCTTGAGACTCCCTATATGTATAATGCCTACCAACACATCAAACTAAACTAAAGTATAACACTTAGAATTTAGTTGCATTATGTGTGAAAGCCTAAACACTTAGAGTTTGTAACGACTGTGCTAATTTTCGTCACTTTGAATCTATGTATCTAAGACTTAACTCATTTTCTGATATTCTCTTTTTTTGTATTTTTATGATTTTCTCTCTTTTTTTATTTTTTTTTTCATAAGTAATAAGATAACCTACTAACTTACTAAAAATAGAAACTTACCAAAAGTAGAAACTTACTAAAAATAGAAACTTTCCTAAATTAGCAGACTACTGTAAAGAAAGAAATACTACGACTATAAAACAAAATAAGCTACTACTACTAAGGTCAAATTACTCCGGGTTGCGCATTCCATTCAGTTGAATTAAATACTCAAACCGTGACTTATCAAATGCTTTGGTAAATAAATCTGCATTACTATCTTCTGTTGCCACTTTTACCAATTTAATTAGGTTCTTTTCAGCACAATCACGAATAAAATGATGCCTAATGTCTATGTGCTTTGTTTTGTTGTGTTTAACTGGATTATTCGTTATAGCAATTGTAGATTGATTGTCTATCCTAATTGGAGTTTGAGTGTAAGCCAAACCGTAATCCCGCAATTGTTGTTGTATCCACAGAACCTGTGAGCAGCAACTACCAGCAGCAACATACTCGGCCTCGCACGTTGACACGGCTACCGATGTTTGTTTCTTGCATTGCAAGGACACCAACCTCCCTCCTAGGAACTGACAACCTCCAGTCGTTGATTTGCGCGTCAAGCTGCATCCTCCGTAGTCAGAATCTGTGAACGCCTCCAACTCTAGATCTCCCTCCGCGTGATACCAAAGTCCCAGCTTCGGTTTCGACTTGAGGTATCGTAGAATCCGCTTCACAGCTTTCATATGCATCTCCTTCGGATTCGCTTGAAACCTAGCACAAATACACACAGCAAACATAATGTCAGGTCTTGAAGCAGTTAAATCCATAAGTGATCCAATCATGGCCCGATATAATGTCGGATCCACATCGGTATCACTTTCAGTACCCGGTCCGAGATTGTGATTCACTTGAATCGGCGTGCTGAAATGGGCAGTCAACTTTGTTCCTTCCATCCCGAAACGCTCCAATATGTCATAGACATACTTAGTCTGATGGATAAACATCCCTTCCTTCTTCTGGTCAACTTGTAACCCTAAAAAGAAATTTAACTCTCCCATAGCACTCATCTCGAACTTAGACTTCATCACCTTCTCGAAATCTTTGCACATCTGTTCGTCTGATGATCCAAAGATGATATCATCGACATACACTTGTACCAAGATAAAGTGTTCTCCCTTCCTCTTAACAAACAGAGTACTATCTATCCTACCCCTTTCAAAACCGTTCTCTAATAAATGGTTGGATAGAGTCTCATACCACGCCCTAGGTGCCTGATGCAATCCGTATAGAGCCTTATCTAAACGATATACTCTATCAGGATATTTTGGATCTGTAAATCTGGGCGGTTGTTCTACATACACCAACTCCTTCACTTTCCCATACAGGAAAGCACTCTTAACATCTAACTGATATACCTTAAAGCCCTTGAAGGAGGCAAAAGCTAGAAACAACCTAATGGCTTCCAGCCTTGCTACTGGTGCAAATACCTCGTTGTAATCGATTCCCTCCTCTTGGTTGAAACCCTTTACAACTAACCTAGCCTTGTTGCGCGTGACTATACCCCGATCGTCTCTTTTGCACTTAAAAACCCATTTGGTTCCTATAGCAATTTCCCCTGGAGGTAATGGAACTAACTCCCACACTTCTAGTTTCCTAAATTGCGAAAGTTCTTCCTGCATCGCTTCAACCCAGGAGTTATCCTTAAGTGCCATTTGCACATTCTTAGGCTCTACTTGCGATATGAAACATGAATAGAGACATGTGTGATATGCCTCGGAGTCGTTTATCATTGACAACAACACTGTGTTGTTATTTACACTACTCCTAGTCCTCACACCCTCGTTAGGATTTCCTATGATGCTTTCTAATGGATGGTTCTTGTTAATCCTAGAGGTCTCTATATCATCAACCCTTAGATTATCTCCTAAGTTAGATCCTATTTCACCTAATGGGGGAACAGGCTCAGCTTCTACATTTTCCTCCTCATGGACGTTTTCCTCAGAGTTGGAACTTGATGCTTGAGTCTGATTCTCAGTGGTAGGTGCTTCTTGATCAGCAACTTCTGGAGATCTATCTACAGTCGCAGTAGGCTCGGATGTGGATTCAAACGTAGTCCTCGGAAAGATATGGCCATCATCATTCAGATGTAACGTCGCCATGTCCTTTTCGATTGTACCTGCATTATCATCCAAAGGAATGTTAAATGACTAAAATAATTTATCATAGTCAAATATCCATTCCGGACCAGTTTGGGGTTCATGTGTATAACTTGTGACTTCAATATTATACACAATCTCCACAGTACCATTTGTTTTGTTAAACACCCGTTTGTTTGGTGAGTTCGGCACATAACCTAGGAAGTATCCTTCGTCAGCCTTTTCACCAAACTTCGGTTGATGTTTTGTTCGTAAAAGAGTGCATGGTACCCCAAACGGTTCGAATCCAGTTAAATTAGGTGGCCGTTTATTCAAAATTTCATAGCATGTTTTGTTCAAAGATTTGACTGTGAGGACTCGGTTTAAAATATGGCACGCGGTATTCACTGCCTCCCCCCAAAACATGGTAGGAAGCTTTGAATCCGAAAGCATAGTCCTTGCAGCCTCAATCAATGTCCT